>JAODAL010034134.1:0-44658 GCA_025379985.1 Phyllomedusa bahiana | reverse complement strand
GTACAGTGCAGGTGTTATGTGGACATCACTTGGTCTCATCCCTTTTCCCCTGTACAGTGAGGTTTATGTGGACATCACTGTGGTTATCTCCCCCCTTGTACAGTGCGGGTTTTAAATGTGGAATCACTGTGGTCTCACCCCCCCTTACATGCAGGTGTTTGTGGACACACTGTGGTCTCCCCTCCTCCCTTACAGTCAGGTGTTATGGGGAATCCCCTGTGGTTCTTTTCCTCTCCTTACATGCATGTTTGTGGACTCATTTGGGTTCTCCTCTCCGTACAGTGCAGGTGTTATGTGGACACACTGTGGTCTCCCCCCTTCCCCCCTGTCAGTGCAGGTTTTATGTGGACACACTGTGGTCCCCCTCTCCTTTTTTTGTACAGGGTGTTATGTTGGACATCAATGTGGTCTCATCCTCTCCTTACAGTGCGGTGTTTTTGGGGAAAATCACTGGGGCTATTCCCCCTTTTTGTACAGTGCGGGTGTTATGTGGACATCACTGGGGTCTAAACCTCCTGTACAGTGCAGGTTTTAAATTGGGGAATCATGGGGGTCTCATCCTCTTCCTGTACATGCAGGGTTATGTGGGACTCACTGGGGGTCTCATCCTCTCCTGTAAAAGAGGTGTTTGTGGAATCATGTGGTCTTACCCTCTCCTGTACAGTGCAGGTTTATGTGGACATCACTTGGGTCTTCCTCTCCTGAAAATTGGGTGTTATGTGGCTTCATGTGGTCTCTCCTCTCCCTGTACAGTGCAGTGTTTTGTGGAAACTGGGTTTCCCTCCCCCTGTGTGCGGTTTTATGGGGGCTCCTGTGGTCTATCCCCCTCCTGTACGTGCGGGGTTTATGGGACACACGTGGTTCCCCTTTCCCCCTCCTTACAGTGCGGTGTTTTGGGGGCATCACGTGGCCCCTTCCTCCCTCCTGTACATGCAGGTGTTATGGGGCACACTGTGGTCTCATCCTTCCTGTACAGTGCAGGTGTTTATTGGAAAATCTTGTGGCTCATCCTCCCCCTTGTACAGTGAGGTGTTTTTGGCTCCGTGGTTCATCCCCTCCTGTCAGTCCCAGGTGTTAATGTGGAATCCCTGGGTCTATCCTTCTCCTTTACAGGGGCAGGTTTATGTGGACTCCGGTTGGTCCATCCTCCCTGTACAGTCAGGTTTTTAATGTGGACTCATTTGTTTTCATCCTCCCTCCGTCAGTGCAGGTGTTATTGGCATCACTGGGGTTCCATCCCCTCCGTAAGTGCAGGTGTTATGTGGCATCCGCTTGGTCTTTCCCTTCCCCTGTACAGTGAGGTTTATGTGGACCACAGTTGGTTATCCCCCTTTTACATTTGCAGGTTTTATGGGAACATCACTGTGGTCTCATCCCTCTCCTGTACATGCAGGTGTTATGTGGACTTCACGGGTGGTTACCCTCCTCCTGTACTGCAGGTTTTTTTGGCTCCTGTGGTCTCATCCTCTCTCCTGTAGTGCGGTGTTTTGTGGAATCACGTGGTCCATCCCTCTCTTCAGGCAGGTGTTATTTTGGACTCACTTGTCTCACCTCTTCCCCTGTACAGTGCAGGTGTTATGGGGAAATTCACTGGGTTTCTCACCCTCTCCTGTACATGCAGGTGTTATGTGGCCTCACTAGGTCTCTCCCCCCCTTCCTGTACGTGCGGGGGTTATTGGCATCATTTGGGGTCTACCCTTTCTCCGTACTTTTGAGTGTTAGGGTTGACATCACTGTGGTCTCATCCCTCCTGTACTTGAGGGTTAGTGGACTCACTGTGGTCTCACCCTCCCTCCTGTACAGTTAGGGTTTTTATTGGACTCACTGTGCTTCACCCCCTCTCCTTTTTATTCATTTAAGTGGGAAGGCGGTGTTTTGTGCTCACTTGGTCTCATTCCCCCTCTCCTTAAATGCAGGTGTTATGGGACATCACCTTGGTCCATCCCTCCCCTGTCAGTGCGGGTTTGTTAGTGGACATACTTTGTCTCTCCTCTCCTGCCCAGTGCAGGTGTTATGTGGACTCACTGGGGGTCTATCCCTCCTGTACAGTGCAGGTGTTATGTGGCTCACTGTGGTCTCATTTCCCTTACGTGCAGGTGTTTATTGGACGCACTTTGTTTTCATCCTTCCTTTAAGTCAGGGGTTTTGGGTAAATTGGTGGTTCACCCTCTCTTGTACAGTTGCAGGTGTTATGTGGAATCATTGGTCTCTCCTCTCCGTACAGTAAAAGGTGTTTTTGTGGACATCCTGTGTCTCTCCTCTCCTTTTAAGTCAGGTGTTATGTGGATCACTGTGGTTCTCATTCTCCCTGTACAGTGCAGGTGTTATGGGACATCACTGTGGTCTATCCTCTCCTGTAATGCGGGTTATGTGGACATCACTGTGGTCTCTTTTTTCCCTGTACAGTGCGGTGTTTAGTGGCATCACTGTGGTCCATCCCCCCTTCCGTAAAAACAGTTGTTATGTGGACATCAGTGGCTCACTCTTCCTGTACAGGCAGGTTTTATTGGGCATCACTGTGGTCTCACCCCTCTTCCTTTACAAGTCAGGGTTATGTGGACATCATTTTTGGCCCTTCCTCTCCTGTACATGCAGGTGTTATGTGGACATCCTGGGGGTTTCTTCTCTCCTGTCAGTGCGGGTTATGTGGACCCATGTGGCTCATTTTCCCCTGTACAGTGCGGTGTTATGGTATCACTGTGGTCTCACCCCTCTCCTTCAGTCAGGTTTAGTGGACATCACTGTGGGTCTACCCCCTTTCCTGTACTGCAGGTTTTTATTGGAAACATCACTGGGGGTCTCACCCCTCCGTACAGTGGGGTGTTATGGTGGGCCATCACGTGGTCTACCCTCTTTCCTGAAAATCAGGTGTTATGTGGACATAACTGTGGTCTCATCCTCTCCTGTACAGTGCAGGTGTTATGTGGACATCACTGTGGTCTCATCCTCTCCTGTACAGTGCAGGTGTTATGTGGATATCACTGTGGTCTCATCCCCTCCTGTACAGTGCGGGGTTTATGGGACATATGGGGTCTCACCCTCCTGTAAGTGCATTTTTTATTGAGTCACTGTGGTCTCATCCCCTCCCTGAATCAGTATTTTTGGGGACATCATGTGGTTCTACCTCCCCCTTGTTACAGTGGGGTTTTTTGGGAATCACTGTGGTTTTCTCCTCGTACATGGGCAGTTTATTGGAACACACGTGGTCTATCCTTCCCTGTACAGTGCAGGTGTTATGTGGCATCCTTTGGTCTTCCTCTCCTGAAAAGTGGCAGTGTTATGGGGAATCTTTTGGTCTCACTTCTGTCAGGCAGGTTTTTGTGGACATCACGTGGTTTACCCTTTTTCCTGTACAGTGGGGTTTGGGGGACCTCATTTTGGGTTTTCATCCCTCCTGTACAGTCCCGGGGTTTGGGGACCCACTGTGGTCTCTTCCCCCCCTCCGTACAGTGCAGGTGTTATGGGACATCCTGGGGTTTCATCCTTCCTGTACATTTTCATGTTATTGGGGCACCCTTTGGTTACTCTCTTACAGGCAGGTGTTATGTGGACATCATGGGGTTATTTTCCCTCCGTACAGTGCAGGTGTTTTTTGGAAACCATTTCCTTTTTTGGGGGGTTTTTCCTCTCTCCTGTCAGGAAAAGTGTTATGTGGAATCCTGTGGTTCACCCTTTTCCTGAAAGTTGGGCCGGTTTATGGGGACATCACTGGGTCTCATCCCCCTCCTGAAAGTGCGGGTTTTTATGGGGAAAATTCCGTGGTTATCCCTCCTGTACGTGCATGTTTTTGGGGGAACATGTGGTCTCATCCTCCCCTGTACTGTGAGGGTTATGTGGAAATCATTTGGGGTTTTAAAAAAAAATTTTTAAAAAAAAAAAAAAAAATCCTCCTCCCTGTACAGTGGGGTTTTTATGTGGAAATCACTGTGGTCTCATCCTTTTCCCCTGTACAGGCAGGTTTTTTATGTGGAACACTTTTTGGTCTCCCTTTTCTCCTGTACATGCAGGTGTTATGTGGACACCCATTTTGTGGCTCTCCCCCTCCTGTAATGCAGGTGTTATGTGGCTCACGGGGTCTATCCTTTTCCTGTCAGTGCAGGTTTTATTTGGACCACTTGGTCCATCCTCTCTCCGTCGTGCAGGTTTATGTGGAACCTGTGGTCTAAACCTCCTCCTGTACATGCAGGTTTATGGGGGACATCACTGTGGTTCATCTCCTGTACAGTGCAGGTGTTATTTTGGGAAACTCACTGTGGTTTTTCCCTCCACGAGGGGTGGGGGGGCACCCCTTTTCCTCTCCTGTACAGTGCAGGTTTTGTGGAATCATGTGGCTCATCCCTCCCTGTCAGTGCAGGTGTTTTGGACTCACTGTGGTCTCATTCTCCGAAACAGTGAGGTTTTATTGGAATACTTTGGTCTATCTCTTCCGTCAGGCAAGGTTTTGTGGACACACGTGGTCTTTCCCCCCTGTCAGTGCAGGTGTTTTTTGTGACTCACTGGGGTCTCATCCCCTCTTGTACATGCAGGTTTATGTGGACATCCTGTGGTCTTTTCCCTCCCTGAAAGAGAAAATATTTTATTCCCACGGGGTTTTTCATTTATCCCCCCGTCAATTTTATTTAAAATTTAAAAAACTTTTTTCCTTAAAATCATTTATTTACTATTGGCTCATTTTTTGTCAAAAATTTATTAAAATTTTAAATTCTTTAAAAAAAATTTTTTCCCATTTTTAACCCCATTTTTCCCCCCCCCCCCCCCCCCCTTTTATTGTAAATAAAAATTTTTAAAATTTTTTTTAAAATTTTTTTAAAAATTTTTTTAAAAATTTCATTCCTTTTTAAAGTCATTTTTTAAAAATTTTTCATTTCCCAAATTTATTAAATATTGGTTTTTTGAAAAATGAAAAAAGGGATTAATATTTTTTTACCCCCTTTTTAAAAGGGGAAAAAAATTTATTGGAAATTTTTCCCCCCTTTTATAAAAGGGGTGTTTTGGAATACTTCTTTTCCCTCCCCTGACTAGGTGTTATGTGGATTCACTGTGGGTCTCATTTCCTCCCTTTACAGTGAAGGTGTTATGTGGAAAACACGTGGTTCCATCCTCCCCCTTAAAACATGAGGTGTTATGTGGACTCACTGGGGTCCATCCTCCCCTGTACAGTGGGTTTTATGTGGACATCACTGTGGTCTCATCTCTCCTGTACAGTCAGGTTTTAAAGTGGACATACTGTGGTCTCACCCTTTTCTCCTGTACAGTGCAGGTTTTATGGGGCCCCATCACGGGTCTCTACTCTCCGTACATGCAGGTGTTATGTGGACTCCTGTGGTTCACCCCCTTTACAGGCGGGTTTTTATGGGGAAATTCACTGTGGTCTCCATTTCCTTCCAAAATGCAGGTGTTATGGGGAAAATATGGGCTATCCCTCTCTCCTTTAAACAGTGCAGGTTTTATGTGGACATCACTGTGCCTCCTCCTCCGTACAGTGAGGGTGTTATTGGGGTTCACTGTGGTCTCATCCTCTCCTGTACGGCGGTGTTATGTGGACATCCTGTGGTCTCATCCTCTCCTGTACGTCAGGTGTTTTTGTGGACTTCACTGTGGTCTCATCCTTCCTGTACAGGCAGGTGTTATGTGGAATACTGTGGTCTATCCCCCTCCTGAACAGGCAGGTGTTTTGTGGACTCACTGTGGTTATCCTCTCCTGTACAGTGCAGGTGTTAGTGGACTCACCTGTGGTCCTCCTCTCTCCTGTACATGCAGGTGTTAGGGGAAATCCTTGGGTTCTCATCCTCTCCTGTACAGTGGGGGTGAAATTTGGACTCACTGTGGGTCTCACCCCCCTGTACATGCAGGTGTTATGTGGAAACATCACTGTGGTCTCACCTCCCCTTACAGTGCAGGTGTTTTGGGGATTTTACTGTGGTCTCCCCCCCCCTCCTGTACTTTGCAGGTTTTTTATGTGGAAAAACATCACTGTGGTCTCATCCCCCCTTCCTGTACAGTCCCCAGGTGTTTGTGGTACTGGGGGCTCACCCCTTCCCCCCTTGTACAGCGCAGGTGTTATGTGGACCACTGGGGTCTCTCCCCCCGCGTACAGTGCAGTGTTATGTGGACATCACTGTGGTCTCACTCTCCTGTCAGTGCAAGGTTTATGGGGGCATCACTGTGTGTTACGTTATTGCTGAGGCTGGGTAATTTAATCCCATAAACCCTTGTGGATACCGTCTGCCTGAGCACGTGTTAGCATGTGAGGGATCTAATCCTATCCGTGTGAATCCAAGTGTCATCTGCTGACGTGTAGTGCGCATTTCCTAATGGCGAGCTAATTACTGGCAAGTTTGAACTTATAAGTTCTGAGATTGAGAGGATGTGTCGATGTTATTGACTTCTAATGGTTGCACTATGCACTAAGGGAAGGTTATCCTAATGTGTCTGCTGAGGGAGTGTTGTATCTAATCCTGATCCTGTGTGATACAGCATGCTGAGCTGCGTATCGTATCCCTATATGTGTGATTACTGTATACTGAGCGTGTATCTTAATCCCTATACTGTGTTGTACCGTCTCTGAGCGTGTATTATTCACTATCCTGTGTGATACTGTCTGCTGCACGTGATGTGAATCTAACCCTGTATCATGTGTCGAGATACTCGATTTAGCTGTGAGAGTGTGTATCTGGAATACTATCCTGTGTGGGATTAATGTCCTTGACTGAGCTGATGTATTCTATTCCTACTCTCTCGTGGGTAGTTTACTAAATTATGAGTTGAAGCGTGGGTTTCTAAAGTACTATACAGTGGGATGTGATTCATAGTACTTCCTGTGAGCTGGTGAATGCGTGTATCTAAAATATGTAATGTGTGTATTTAAAAAAATGTGAGGGTTAGTCGTCCCTGTCTGAGCAATGAGTCCTTTGGTATTATGTTAATTTCTGTGATATGGCGCGCTTTCCTGTGTGTTACTGTCTGCTGAGCCGTGTATTCGTCATTGCGACATTTCTGAAGAGATTGCTGCCTTAATATTATGTGAAAGAGTACTCTCTGCTGAGCTGTGTAATACTCTAATATCTTCCCTTGAGTGTGTGCATATGCTAGGTTTATGCTGAAGTAGTGTGTGTATCTAAGAGTGTCCGGTATTCCTGTTTGGATTACTGTCTGCTGAGCGTGTATCTTAGTCCTATCCTCTGAGATACTTCCTGCTGAGCTCTGTGTCTATGTAAGTACGCTTCTATCCTGTGGTGAGTACCGTCTGGAGTGAGATGCGTGTAATGCTATCCTTCTCCATGTTAGCTAATGTGTTAGGAAGTACTGCTGAGGCTCTGTGCATCTAATCCCTAATCCTTAGTGTGTTACTGTTCTGCTGAGCCGTGTAACTAATTCTGTCATGTGATGATACATTATGTATCGAAGGACTCTCATGTGTGATATTTCTCAGCTCTTTAGCCGCTTTGGTGGTGTATATCAGGAGGATGTTGGGCTCGTGAATTCTGATTATATAATTGTGTTATGGTGTAAGTCAAGATTCCCTATCATGTCTTCCTTTTTTTTCAGATCGACTTTCTGTAATGGATATAAGGCAGTATGAAAGGGGACACCCGATGTGCTGGTGTCACGGATGGAGTTCTAAATGGACGTGCCGTCGCATAGAGTGCTGCTGTACCTGTACGACACTCTGTGTATAAATTAGTGTAAGGGCATAGTGTTTGCCAACACTACTAGTCGATCTACCTGAACTTCTATGTAACACTAGTGAATGTGTAAGGGGGTATGGCGGACTAGAAGGGAAGACCGGGCGACGGGTGTCGACCCACGATGGTTGATACGTTTGTAACTTCACTTCTCGATATACAAGAGCAGCAAGAATCTTTGGTAGTAATATTAATAATGTACAGTCTGAGACTAAGGTTAGAATGTAAGATAGTCCTAGACTTCATGTATTATGATAATAGTATGGCGTTCAGGGTGATAGTCTTGTCTGACTTCTGATAGAGTGATAAATGTGGTAGGGGGGCGAGATCGGTGATGTCAACTTCTGCAGTGAGTTTTCTAGATGCTGATTAGAGGTATAATGTGGTGAAGGGGGGGCATGTCGGTGACTTCGTGTGAGATATCAGTATGATTTATAATCTATGTGGTGTGAGGGGAGGGGAGAAGGGTGTATTGTTCAGTTGTGATATCTCCATGAGGGACGTTCGCTTGTATATAATGTGAGGGGGAGGATAGGGTGATGTATCAGGTCGATATGACGGGTTTGGGGGGGGATGGGTGATGTATCAGTGATATCTATGGGATGAGGGGGTATGGGTATTAATATATCCAGTGTTGAATATGTAGGATGTGAGGAGCTAGGTGCATCGTATCAGTTACTTAAACTTTCTTATGGAAGGAGATGCTGTATATAATTTGAACGAGGAGAAGGGGTGGAGTGTCCTGACTTCTGTAAGGTATAAATTCAGTTGATATATATGAGGGGCGGGGGCGGTGAGTGGGCACTCAGTGATTTCTAGTGAATAGTATGATGGGGGCTAGGTGATTGATATCAGTGAGTTGTACTAGTGTAGGGTGTAGGTGGCAGGTCCTGGGTTGAATGTTCACTGTTGCTAGTATAGACATGTAGAGGTGAGGGTGTCCTGACATTCTGTGACGGGGGCAGGGGAGGATTGAAGCTGTGGACTATCTAGTGAGGGGAAGGTGAATAGAGTTGTGTCGTAGACGGCAGGGTGTTATCTATTTGAAGATGAGGGGACAGGGGATGTATCAGTTGATATCTTTGTGGGTGTGATGCGCTGGCCAGCCGAGTCTTCGATGTGTGATCGCTGAGATTATCTCTGAGGGAGTTGCAGGTGGGAAGGCTGATGGTAAAAGTGTGTAGGTCGATCTGTGTTAGTCCTTATCGAGGCGTTGGGGGGCAAAGACTTCTTGGTGAGGTGTAATCAGTGTTATCTATGAGAGGGGATAAAAACAGGGAGTGAGTATATCCAGTGATAATCTATTATGCGAGGTGTGGAAGGTTATATAAAGGGTATATGTGGAGGATCCAGTGATTCTGTGTGTGTAGCCGTGACTGGTCAGGTTGATGTACTGCGTGATATGGAGTGGTGTAATGATGCTGATGTTGAGGGACAAGGTGATATGATGGCATCAGTATATCTACAAAGGTGGGCAGGTGATGTATCAGTGTTATATCGTTTGATGGAGTGAGTTAATGAGCAATAGGGTGTGTGTTCAGTGATATCTATGAGGGTGAGGGTTTGGGTGAATGTATCGTGATATCTATGAGGGGACAGGATGATGTGTATAGTGATGATCTTATGAAGGTGATGAGCAGGGTGAAGTATCAGTATATCTCTGAAGGTGATGGGGGCAGGGTGGATGTATCTGTGTATCTATGAGGGTGAGGTGGCAGGGTGATGTGATCTGTGATATCTTGTCATCGAGGACTTGTGTGAGGGGCGAGGAGAGTGGTGCTGTGTTAAATAATGTCTGTGAGTATCTCGCGATGGCAGAAGAATAAAAAAAAGGGGGGAGAGAGTGTGATTGCGTACGTTCCACTCTATGTGGGAAGAGTACGTGCATTTGCTATTGCTAGGTTTATAAAATTCACTTGATAATATAATTATTAGGGTGAGTGCTCGGTGCGCTTGTTTCGGTCGTTCGTGGCAAAAGTATCTTTTAGAGGCAGCAAAACCAGCTATATGATATGAAGTAATGTTAGCCATAGGTTGTCTTAGAGCCTCGTGAATGGAAAACGGGAATAGAATCCGCTTAGTCCCGTCTCCTTCCGGAACAAATGCGCCTAAAAGGTGGGGGACGGGTACAACGTGTCTTGAATACATTGCACAGAAATGCGGATCTGGATCTCGGGTGCGCTCGTCTTTGAATCAGGACAACGTGGAGGGGTACCGTTGGTATTGATAGCAAACTTGTTTTATTCCAATATAAAAGTGCAAAATAGGTATTAACCTCAGCATTAATGACTGAGACGCAAGCTGACACAACAAAAGCGTTTCGTCCCATGAACCGGCACTTCTCAAATGATAGCAGTGGTCACCATAACAAAGACTACAGAAGTGTAAAGAACACTTATTTAAAAAGTGAGGGTCATATCTGATTGGTACACATGTTTCCCCTATCCCAGCGCTCTTATTGCAGATTCTTTAAAAGATACATCTCCAGGAAAGGAAGAGAGCATGTCCATGTTTTATACAAATTTTGTAAAATGTCTGAGGGATAGGAATAGAGATTGTAGCAAGTGGGCTAGTTGAATAATGGGCGGGAAATTTAAATTGCCCAATATGATAAACACGGAGTACTCCTCATCATAATCGCTTCAAGGTAGGGTCTGATTGTGGGAGAGTAAAACACATAATTTTTTCCAATTTGAAAAAAGTAGTGATGCTACTTAGGCCTGGAGATTGGGTCAGAACAGCGGAGAGGTGCGAAAGTTAAATCTAGCCATCAATAGATATATGGTGTATGTTTTTAAATTCAATATTGTATATGGAGGGGAGAGACGAGAACGGCGCTTCTATTATGCATAAGGCTCGTAGCGCGTAGCCTGCTCCTCCTAGCCTTAAGGAGACGACTAAGGAAATTGCGCAGGTTCTTGGTCTGTGCATTTGTTGAAAAGCAAGAGCTTTAGCTGGTGGAATAAAAGGTGAAGCGATATGTTACAGAAAAAGGAAACATAATTACATAAAGAAAAAAAAATATATTGGCATGCAGAACCTTGTAGTGGCTCAAGGGTTAAATAGTACACTGAAAGAAAAAAAAAGGACGGTAAATCAATGATAAACTACTTTATCAGAGGGCGCAAGATGTATGCAGATGCTTATATCCGAAAATTGCTTTCGTTCCATTTAGTATTAACGAGACTAAAATGTGAATCCTTATGTGAGTAGTGGCGGGTAGAAAACTCCTAGTCCCGTGTATCTATGTATAAGTGGGACATTTAGGAAGGGACTCTATGTCTCTAGGTGACCTGTACTCTCTGGGATCGACATGTCAGTATGAGATAAGAAGGAAGAAGGGATGAAAATATAAACCAAAAAAAAACTAGGAGGAGCATGTGAACACTACGCGCCTCCCTCTGGGAGTGCGTTTTTGCTGGTGTAAAAAGGGTAATAATGTGAGGGGTGTCCATTGCCGACACTAGTCTGGGAGGATTGCGAAAAAAATGATTATTATTAATGTGTTATTTACGGTAGTATTTTTATAGTTTTTAGTACTGTTATCTTCTTGTTTTAGTATTTTCATTATAATTGTGAGGGGTGTCCTTTGACTCCCTTGTTACTTTGAATAGACATATAATTTTTTATGAGAACATGGGTATAAATGATATTATTGGTTAAACACTCTAACACTATATAGCTTATGTAGTTCCGCATTCTTGAGGTTATGTTTCTCCAATTTGCGATTAATGATGTTAGGGCTGTACAATAGTCACAATATACCTTTTTTTTCTTTTCCTGTGGCGGCTCCGACTTCTGAAGTCTGAGTTACACATGCAAGCACTTGATGGGATATAATGCGGTTGTATGTCCGTTGGGCTCTCTGTATGTCCTACTTCTGGTGTTTTGTTTAGTTTGCTTTTTTTTATTTCGTTTCTTTCTACTATAGTAGTGTGAAAAAGGAAAGTCTGGGGGAGTAGTGAGTAGAGTCCCTTCCTAAATAACTCTATACATATTATACACGGACTAGAGTTTTCTACCGGGTCATATAAGAATTCAGTCCTCGAGTTCTTGGTTTCCGTACAACTTGGAAGAGCGGAAAGCAGTATTGGATACATTGTGGGGGGGGCTATATAATTTTTTTCTCCTTTTTTTTTTTTTTTCAGTGTGATGGAATCGTTAGATCCCTATATAAGGAGAACTACGAATGGTTTCGCCGAGGGATGCACTAATATATTTTTTTTTTTTTTATGTATTATGTTCCTTATTACTGTAGACTATTTCCATGTTCACCCTAGAAGCTCTTGCTTTTAACATAAAGTTGCAGCCACGAGACCTCGCACAGATATCTTCTTTTGTAAGTGTCTCTTAAGGATTATAAATGGGTGAGGGGAGTGTCCTGATTCTGTTAGCGCTATAATGTGAGGGGTGGTCCTGACCTTCTGTATATAATGGAGCAGGGGGGTCTGGTTCCTCCGATGGACATAACTTTAATGAACGCGAGACTGGCTGGTTTGTACGTAAGTCGTTTCTCCAGTATGGGTACAAATATTGAATTAAAAAAACCGATCTTTTGATGGGCTGGTTTAAACTTTCCCTGCCGCCTGTATCAACCAATCAGAGGGCCTAGTACATTCTATCTTTTTTCATTGGATGGTTTTCTCCCCATAGAATCTATGGAGGGGAGCAGCTCCGTGTTTTATAGGGGCAATCAATTTTCCCTCCATTTCAACTAGCCAACTTCTACAATCTCTATTCCTATCCCCTGAATTTAAATTTGTTATTGGCTCTTTCCTTTCCGGGGAGTTTTTTAAGAATCTGCAATAAGGAGGCTGATTGGGAAACTTGTGTACCAATCAGGATAATGACCCGCCTTTTTAAATAAGTCGCTTTTCTTTCTTGTAGTCTTTGTTATGTGACTACTGTTATCATTTGTGAGATAAGTGCGGTTCAGGGGCACGAAAGCGGTTGTAGTGTGTTGCAGGTCTTATGCTGAGGTTAATACCTTTTGCATTTTTATGGAAATATTAAACATATGTTTTTATTCAACGGTGCCCTCCACGAGGTCTGGATTCAAAGACGAGCGCCCGGGGGTCCATCGATTTTTTTGCATTATTCTACAGTTGATATCTATGAGGGTGTAAGGCAGGTGATTGTATCAGTGATATTCTATGAGGGTGAAGGCAGGGTGGTGTATCGGGTGATATTATAAGGTGAGGGGCAGGGTGATGAACTCAGGGATATCTTATTAGGGGTCAGGAGTGTCCTGAATTATGGGGGAACTGGGTGGTGTAATGATATAATGTGAAGTGCAGGTGGATATTATGTGTCAGTGGACTTCTGGTGGCAGAGGGATGCGGGGTCAGGGGTGTTGATGACTCACATGTATGAGTATGTACTCTGTCCGAGGGTGGAATGGTCTCTGTTGCAGCAGCATTACCACAAGTCCCAGGCTTCCTTTTGTTGTTGCTTTGTAAAGCTTCCATCCCTCCCCAAATTCTCCCTTTTCAATGAATGCCCCAGCTTTCTTTCGCTTAGCTGAAAGCCGTGGGGACAGATGGCCCAATGACTTCGCTGAGAGATTGCTGCGTGGCTTTTAAAGATAGCAAGTGTGGCTGTGCCTAAAAATAATGAGTCCCGAACACCTCTCTTGTCCTGGAGATGTTCCGTATACAAATGTGTGGGCGTATGACCTCCTGGGGTGGTGCATGTCCAGAATGAGCCTGCTATTTTCTTGGATGCATATCTCGAAACTTACTGATGTAAAACATGCTCGGAACCACAGTAAAATGCATGAGAGGACGCTTCAAAGGTGCTGGAGTAAAATGTAATGAGAGGACACTTCACAGGTGCTGGAGTAAAATGTAATGAGAGGGACACAGGTTGCTGGAGTAAAATGTAATGGTGTACACTTCACAGGTGCTGGAGTATAAAATGTTATTGAGAGGGACACTTCACAGGGGGCTGGCTGGAGTAAAATGTAATGAAGGACCACAGGGCTGGAGTAAATGTAAAGGGAGGACACTTCACAGGTGCTGGGGTTTAAAATGAAAATGGAGGACACTTCATGCATGTATGACTAGGTGGATAGTAAAATATGTTAGTGGAAGTGGTGAGGACACTTCACAGGTGCTGGAGTAAAATGTATATGGGGAGGACAGAGTCCTACACAGGTCTGGCTATAAAGAACATTGCTAATGCGGTGGGAGATACGGGAAAGTGACACTATACTACAAGGTGCTTGGGTAGGGTAAAGGGAAAGTGTAATGGTGAGGATCATACCACAGGTGCTGAAGTAAAATATGATGTGAGGGACCTACAGGTGCTGGAGTAAAATGAAATGACGAGGACACTTCACAGATGGCTGGAGTAAAATGAAATGAGAGGACACTTACAAGGTGGTGCAGTAAAAATGTAATGAGAGGACACTTCACAGGTGCTGGAGTAAAAATGTAATGAGGGTACATCTTCAATTGGTCTCTGGATGGAGTTCTGGAAGAGATACGTGAGGTAATTAATATAATGAGTGGGAATCGACGATTCAATTGGTGCCTTGGAGCTCTATAAATTTTTGTCTTCACTTTACACTACCCCGTTGTTGTGTTGAGTGGTCACTTCAGATGAGTGATCCCTGGAGTTGAACAATGTTAAATGATATAGTATCGGTATGACTCTCCTCTTACAGAAGTCTATGGAACGCCTGTGAGCAATTGTATATTCCGATATCTCCCAGATAAGTCGAGGTAGCTAATACCCGATCACATTGTATACACTATCTCCAGAAGTCAGGACACCCGTAGGTCTACATATTTTGTACAGGTTGATCTAACGAGGGCATCTCAAGGAAGGTTCAAAGGACACACCATGTCACTATTGAATTAACAGCATCTGCTCAGATAGGTAGCAGGGAACCGCACTCCCAACACTTAAAGGTTGACTGGAGTAAAATGTAACATAGAATGCAGTCCGGCTCATTGAACAGGATGGGTCATGGACACGCCCTACCAACTGTAATAAATATATACCAGCATCTCCACAGAAGTCAGGACACTCCTCTCGTAGAGTTTCACTTCTCAGGTTGCTGTATGGAAAGTCAGAAAAGAGATACTGTCTTCTACAGATGAAGTCCGGACACCGACCTCCGGAGACAACACTATCGTCATGTATAGCATGAGAGTCCTAGGGAAACCCAGTACATAATCACAGTTAAATTGGTACAGGAATTCAGGACACCCCTCACATTATGAAGGTGACACCTCAGAACACAGAGTGAGTCTCTGGACACCCACGTCAACTCATATAAATGTTATACAAGATTCTGCACCCAGAAGGATCAGATGACATACACTCCTCTCATCCTGCCGTTGATGATGTTATAGAGTAATAATGTAAATTGGCCAGCAACTCCAGAATGGATCAAACGTTACAACAAGGTGGTGGAGAGTCAAAAGGCGCCAATTCGAGCATTATATACAGCATCTCTCAGAAGTCGAGAGAACATCCACTCTGCCACTACGACGTTGAATGGAGTAAAATTGATTATATAACAAGAAGTGACAGGAACCCCTCACAGTATATAGTCGGAGAACCTCGTTTCACAGGAGTTGCCTGGCCTCAGCGTAAAATGTCTATGTAAAGACACCCCCTCACATTATATGTACAGCAGAGAAGAATTCAGCGTTACACATGCACCCTCACATGTGGAATATATATCTGCTCTCCCAGATAGTAAGGACTCCCCTTCACTTTATATACCAGACAACTACCCAGAGGTCACGGACACCCATCACATTATATATTGCTATCTCCCAGAAGTCAGGGGACACACCTTACCATTATATACTGCAATCTCCCAGTAAGTCAGGACCGACCACTGCCCCATTATATACAGCACCTATCCCAGAAGTCACGACAACCCCCACCCCACCCCCCCCGACCCCTCCTTAACCATTTAATTTTACAGCACTCTCCCAGAAGTCAGGACACCCCTACACATTATAATACCGCATCTTCTCAAAAGTCCACGGAACCCCTCACTATTATATTACAGCTAACTCCCTAGATAGGTCTGGACACCCACTCACATTAATAAGTCAGCAATCTCCCACGATGGTATGGACACCCCTCACATTATATTAGCAAGCATCTCAGGAAGTCAGGACACCCCCTCACATTATACACAGAATCTCCCTCAGAATTCAGGACAACCCCTCCCATTATATACACGGCATCTCACCAGAATTCAGCGTACCAACCCCTCCACATTAATACAGCATCTCCCAAGATAGTCATGGACGCTCCCTCACTTTCATACAGCATATCCACAGAAGTCAGGACACCCCTCACATTATCAATATCTGCATCTCCCAGATAGTAGGATCACCCTCTCCACTATTATTTTACAGAATCAGGACTCGCTCACCAATTATATACAGAAACAGGCTCCCACCTCACATTATATACAGAACGTTCAGGGACTACCCCTCTCATTATATACAGCAATATACCCTACTATAGTCTAGGTCACCACCTCCACCATTTATATCACAGAAAGTCAGGACCTCCCCTCCACAATTATATACAGATAGTCAGGACACCCCTCACATTATATACTGCGGTCATTCCCCCAGAAGTTAGGCCACCCCGCAACTTTATATACAGAAGTCAGGACACCCCTCACAATTATTATACAGACTGTCAGGTCTCCCTCACATTATATTATCAGAATCTCATCAGATTGTATACAGTACACCCCCTCCATTATTTACATAAGTCAGGACCACACACTCCAATTAACTACAAGCATCTCCCAGAAGTCAGGACAAACCCTCATACTATATTAAAGAAGTCAGGACACCCATCACATTATATACAGAAGTCAGGACCCCTCACATTATATACGATTCTCCCAGAAGTCAGGACACCCCTTCACATTTTATTCACGCAAGTCAGGACACCCTCTCTATTAATCAATACAGACATATCTCAGAAGTCAGGGACACCCCTCACTATGTATATACAGAAGTCAGGATCACCCCTCCATTATATACAGCATCTCTCAGAAGTAGGGGACACCCCTCACTTATATACAGAAGTCAGGACACCCATAACATTATATACTAGAAGTCAGGACAACCCTCACATTAATATTCCGATATATCAAGAGTCAGGACCCCCTCACATTATATATCAGTAATCTTACCAGAAGTCAGGACACCCTTCACAAATTGTTTACACTATCTCCAAGAAGTCAGGACATCCCCGCTCACACTTGTATACAGCATCTACTGGAAGTAAAGGACACCCTCACATTGTCATACCGACATCTCTCTAGAAGTCAGGACAAAACATTCACATTATTTACAGCATCTCCCAGAAGTTCCAGGACACCCCTCACTTTATATACAGCATCTCCAGAAGTCAGCGAACTCTCACTCCACATTATATACGCATCTCAGAGATGTAGGACACCCCTTAACATTTACTTTACAGCAATTCTCCCAGAAGTCTAAGCAACCACTCCATCCATTATATACAGTGAATCTCCCAGAAGTCAGGACACCCCTCAATTATAAACTGCTATTCCATGGAAGTCAGGACCACCCCTCACATTATATACAAGCATTCCCCAGAAATCTGGTCACCCCTCATACATTATATCCAGCATCTCTCAGAAGTCTGTGGACCCCCCCTCACATTATATACAGAAGGTCCAGGAACCCTCACCCATTCATATACCAGAATCTACCAAGAAGTCAGGATCACCCTATCTCAAAGTATATACAGCAATCTCTCAGAAGTCAGGGACACCCCTCACTTTATATACAGAAATCTCTTCAGAAGGTATGTACCCCTCACATTATATACAGAAGTCTAGGACATCCCCTCTAATTTTATACAGGAAGTCAGGACACCCCTACCAATTATAATCAGAAGCTCAAGACTTACACCTCTCACATTGTATATCAGAATACTCCCAGAAGTCAGGACACCAACTAACCAATTTTATACTGATGTCAGGAACCAACCCCTCTATTCATGATTTACAGATTCTCTCCAGAAGGTCAGGACACCCTACTTTTTATACAGAAAGTCAGGACACCCCTCATACATTATATACAGCATCTCTCAGAAGTTCAGGACCCACCCTCACTTTATATACCGAACAGTAACGACACCCCTCACATTCCAATTCATGTATCTCCAGAAAGTCAGCGGACATCCAATCTACAATTATATTCCGTATATCCAGAAGTCAGGGATCTCCCCTCACATTGTATACACTGTCTCCAAGTATAGTCAGAGGCACACCACTCAAACTTTGTTGTACAGCTTCTCAGGCAAGTCAGACACCCCTTACATTGATTTTTCCCGTGCTATCTCTCTGATGTAAAGGACACACCCATCCACCATTTATATACAGCATCTCCCAGAAGTCAGGACACCCCTTCACTTTATATACATCTTCTCCCAGAAGTCAGGACATTTTTTCCTCACATTATAACAGCATCTCTCAGAAGGTCCCGGACACCCTCCCTTTTTATACTAGAAGTCAGGACACCACCTCACATATATTACAGAAGTCTGGACAACCCCCTCATCATTATATACAGAAGTCTGAGAACCACCCCTCTCACTTTTTACTGCATCCACCAGTATGTCAGGTCTACCCCTCCCTTATATAACTCGACACTCACAGTAAGTCAGGTCAACCCTCAACATTATATACAGCTTCGTCTCAGATGTCATGGTCTACCCATAACTTTTTAACAGGATAGTCAGGGACTCCCCTCTCCATTAATATTCAGAACGTCTGGTACACCCCTCACAAGTATTTACTGGAAGTCAGGTCTCCACCTCTAATTTTATACTCAACTAACAATGATAGTCAGGACACACAATCAACTTTTGTTATACAGCAACACCCAGAAGGTCAGGACCCCCTCAACCATTATTTTTACTGCACATTCCCCAGAAGTCAGGACACCCCTCACATGATATACTGCATATCCTGTATAGTCTGGAGCCGCCATCCCATTATTATTAACTGCACTTACCAGAAGTCAAGACACCCCTACACTTTATATACACGCATCTCCCACAGAAGCTAAGGACAACCCCCTCATCTTTATATACAGCATCTCTCAAAAGTCAGTTCACCCCTCACATTATATACTGCAACTCAGAAGTCAAGGACACCCCATCAACATTATTTTACAGCATTCTCCCAGATCGTCAAGGGACACCACCCATCAACTTTATTACAGCATCTACAGGAAGTCAGGTCACCACTCACATTATAAGCACAGCAATCTCCAGAAGTATGGACACCCCTCACCCATTATATACCAAGCATCTCCCAGAAGTCAGGACACCCTACCTTATATTAAGAAAGTTCAGGCCGACAAGCTCAATTTATACTACAGAAATCGGACACCCCTTCTCCTTTTAGACAGAAGTCAGGAACCACCCATCACATTATATACTGCATCTCCCAGAAGTTAGGACACCCTCACAATTATATACACAGAAGTCCGGTACCCCTCAAATTATATACAGACAGTCAGGACACCCCTCAAAATTATTTTACGCTTCTCCCAGAAGTTAGGACCACCACTCACTATTATATACAGACGTCAGGACACCCCTACATTACTATACTGAACGTCTGGCACCACCTCACTCATTATATACAGAAGTCAGGACATCCCTCAATTATATCACGCATCTTCCCACGCATAGTAGGACTCACCCTCACATTTTTTTATATACCGCATCTTCCCAGATTGTACAGGGACAGCCCCTGCTACATTATATACAGATAGTTAAGGACACCCCTCACATTATATACTGCCTACTCCCATGATGTCAGGACACCACTTCACTTATATAACAGCGTCTCCCTAGAAGTGAGGAACCACCCCTACATCAGTACTATACAGGCATACTCCCAGAAGTCAGGACACCCTCATTTTCCTGTAAATCTTGCTCTTCTATCTTCTCCAGGACATCACTGAGGTTCTGACCTGACTTACTATTGTAAAGTAGTCACAGCATCAATGTCTATCTGGGGGACTAAAGTGTGAAGGACACACCTAAGTACTGCAAAAGTGAGGACTCCCTAAGTGATCCAATGTAAATGTCAGTAGCCTTGGCATGTATCACAGGGAAGAACTCACAGCCATCAATGTCTCATGGGGACAAAAGTGAGGACAACCCTAAGAGACCGCAAAAGTGAGGACTCCCCTAAGAGACTGAGTTAGTCGAGGACACCCCTAAGGAGGACCACATAGTCGAGGGGACACACTTAAGTGACTGCCAATAGTGAGGGTCACACCTCTATGTGATCTGCAAAAGTGAGGGGATCACCCCTAAGTGATACAATGTAAAGTAGGTCAGTGCCCGGATTGTATCACAGGGATAAAGAACTCAAAGCCTCAATGTGTATGAGGGACAAAAGTGAGGACATCCCCTATGTGACTCACAAAAGTGAGGAATCCTAAGTGACCACAAAAGTGAGGACCACCCCTAAGTGACCACAAAAGTGAGGACACCCCTATGTGGGGAATGCAAAAGTCCAGTGGAAACCCCTAAGTGATACAATGTAAAGCTGTCAGCTGCCGGCTTGTAAAACAGTGGAAGAACTCACAGCATTCAATGTGCTATGGGGTCACAAATAGTTGTGGACACCCCCTAATTAGATGACCGCAAAAGTGAGGACACCCCTAAGAGTCTGCAAGATAAGTGAGGACACCCCTAATAGACCTCAACGTCGAGGACCAAACCTAAGAGACCGCAAAAGTGGTAGGACACCCCTAAGTGATACATCGTAAAGTAGTCAGTGTCCGGCACTGTATCACTGCGGATAGAACACTCCACTCCAGGCATCAATGTCTATTGGGGACAAACGTGAGGACACCCTAAGAGAATGCAAAAGTGAGGACACCACCAAGTATACAATGTAAAAGTAAGTCAGTGCCCAGATTGTATCACAGAGGATGATACTCACAAGCATCAATGTCTATGGGGACAAAAGTAGTGGGAACCCCTAAGAGACTTGACAAAAGTCGAGGTACTCCTATAGTGATACAATGTTAAAGTAGTCAGTGACACTGGCTTGTATCACAGTGAAGAACTCACAGCATCAATGTCTATGGGGACAAAAGTGAGGACACCCCTAAGGGAACGCAAAAGTGAGTACACCCCTAAGGGACTGCAAAAGTGAGGACACTCCTAATGGACTGCAAAAGTGAGTACACCCCTAAGGGACTGCAAAAGTGAGGACACCTCTAAGGGACAACAAAAGTGAGGACACCCCTAAGGAACCGCAAAAGATATCTGTGTAGGACACTCCATCCAAGTGGACAAATACAAATAGAGTATTCCTTACCTTTCATTGTGCTGCTGCAATGTATCCACGAGAGACTTATTGGGTACAGATGGTGCCGGCCGTGTGTGGCGGCAGCCAGGTGAGGAGCACAAAGACAAGTGTGTCTCCTACCAGTTCAGGCCTGGTGGTGGTGAGTGTATGGTTTGGGGCTGCCTTTGAGTGCTGCTGGCTGTGGGGAGCTACGAGTCTTTGAGGGAATCCATTGATCCTAACATGTGCTGTGACCTCCTAAGCAGAGCCTGACCCCCTCCCTTCTGGGGCCGCCAGGCAGAATCCAAAACATGATTTACGAACACAAACTAACCTCCAAGAACCCCACTGCTCGCTAAAGAGATTGAGGGTAAAGCGTGCTAAGGGACCTTGGCACCTCAACAGTGCGTCTCCAAGACCTAAATCCTATGGAGCAATCTGTGGGGCCCTTTTCTCAATCGTATCAGGTGGACTAAGGACTCCAAGGTCCTCTACCACCCACAGCTCCCCTGATGTCGTCCATGGGAGGAGGGAAAAGGATTCCAGTGGATGCAACTGTGACCTCCAGGGTCCCAAGAGAATTTAAGAGCAAGCGCTGCAAAATAATGCGGCCACACACAAAATACTGTCACTCCGAGGGTCACAACTTTGCCCACAGCTTGTCCATGTATACTAGTAATAGTGGCCTGGTAAATACAGTATTTTGGGCATGTAGCTAGTTATATAAAGTCTATATGAGGAGCCCTACTTATATTATACTACTATATAATATACTTCATTATATATATTATAATATATATATATTACACTACATATATATACATGACTATATATATATATACTATACTATATATATGTATGCAGGGGATGAGCCCAAAATACAAAATATATAGAGCAGAATTCAGGCATACACAGTATATAGGGGAGGAGCCTGGTATATACAGTAAATAGAGGATGAGCCAGGCATACACAGTATATAGGAGAGGAGCCTGTTATATAAAGTATGTAGGGATGGAGCCAAGTATATACAGTATATAGGGGAGGAACCAGTATATAGAGGAGCCAGGCATATACAGTATATAGGAGAGGAGTATGGTTTATAAAGAATATAGGGGAGGAGCCAGTGTATAGAGGTGGATATAGAGTATCCTGGTATATAGAGTATATATAAGAAGAGCCCAGGGCCTCATATACAGGGGCCTCACAAACTGCTCAGAGGTGGTTTCCAGTTATCAGGACCCCCCATTGTGTTACATCAGGTAGGCTGTCCGCATTCAAGGGCCAAAGAAGAGCGCTGCTCTGGAGATAACCCCTGTGTATAACACTAAGGGGCCTTGTCACATGAGCTGACACTCTAGATGAATCACAGAGCACATACTGCCTCCTCTCATTACAGCTGCGAGTCGGTGATGGGGACATGGGGGGGCATGGTGGTGGGGGGGTTGAATCTGATTAGCCAGGTGCAGGTGCAACTATCTGATCTTAAAGGAGCCACCACAAGATCTATTTTCGCAGTTATGCTGAACTCATCTTGATCTTCTGCAGACAAAAGAGACTTTCAGGCGTGAAACATGCGGCACCGCCAAACATGCAACTCGCTGTGCCTCCTGCTTATGAGAAGACGGTTTGCAAAAGAAAATGTGGTGAAACAAGAAACCTCAGGAAGTGAATGCGGAAACTGCGATAAAAATAGACGACGGAAGGGGAACCAAGGCTGAGCTCCGACGTGTGCGTCCAATCCCACGCCAAAGTGTCAGCGTCACCCTGCCACAGTTACAGGGAAGAGGATAACAAAACACGCGGACGTCACATAACAACTGTTACTGTTCGGAGTGAGGATGAGACACAGTCGATGTCCACAAAACACCTGCACCTGTACAAGAGAAGAGGATGAGACCCACAGTGATGTACACATAAACACCTTGCACCTGTACAGGAGAGGATGAATGAACCACGTGGAGGTTCCACATAACACCTGCACTGTACAGGAGAGAGGATGAGACCACAGTGATGTCCACATAACACCTGCACTGTACAGGAGAGAGGATGAGACCACAGTGATGTCCACATAACACCTGCACTGTACAGGAGAGGATGAGACCACAGTGATGTCCACATAACACCTGCACTGTACAGGAGAGGATGAGACCACAGTGATGTCCACATAACACCTGCACTGTACAGGAGGGAGGATGAGACCACAGTTGATGGTCCACATAAACACTTGCACTGTACAGGAAGAGGATGAGACCACAGGGAGTCCAACATAACAACTGCACATGTACAGGACGAGGATGAGCTACCCAGTGATGCTCCACATAACACCTGCACTGTCACAGCCCGACCAGGGAGATGAGACCACAGTGATGTCCACATAACACCTGCACTGTACAGGAGAGGATGAGACCACAGTGATGTCCACATAACACCTGCACTGTACAGGAGAGGATGAGACCACAGTGATGTCCACATAACACCTGCAACTGTACCAGCGAGGGAGGATCGAAAATCCCCACAGAGCATGTACCACATAACACTGCCACTGTACAGGAGAGATGAGACCACAGTGATGTTCCACTAAACACCTGCCTCTTGTACAGAGAGGATGGAGGACCTCAGTGATGTCCAAATAACACCTGAACTGGACAGGAGAGGATGAGACCATGTGATGTCCACATCAACCTGCACTGTACAGGATGAGGATTGAGACCACAGTAGAGGTCCACATAACACCTCGCACTGTACAGGACCCGCCGCAGGAGGATCCGAGACCACAGTGATGTCAACCATAACACCTGCAATGAACAGCCGATGAGGATTGAGGCCACCAGCAATGTCCACTAACACCTGACTGTACAGGAGGAGGTTGAAACCACAGAGAATGTCCAATAACACTCCTGCACTCGTACATGGACGGGATGAGACCACAGCGATGTACCAAATATCACCTGCACTGTTACAGGAGGGGGATGAGAACACACAGTGATGTCCACATAACACCTGCACTGTACAGGAGAGGATGAGACCACAGTGAGGTCCACATAACAACTGCACTGTCCAGGACGACGGTTGAGCCACAGCTGATTTCCACATAACACCTGCACTGTACAGGAGAGGATGAGACCACAGTGACGTCCACATAACACCTGCACTGTACAGGAGAGGATGAGACCACAGTGATGTCCACATAACACCTGCACTGTACAGGAGAGGATGAGACCACAGTGATGTCCACATAACACCTGCACTGTACAGGAGAGAGGATGAGACCACAGTGATGTCCACATAACACCTGCACTGTACAGGAGAGAGGATGAGACCACAGTGATGTCCACATAACACCTGCACTGTAAGGGAGAGAAGATGAGACCACAGTGATGTCCACATAACACCTGCACTGTACAGGAGAGAGGATGAGACCACAGTGACGTCCACATAACACCTGCACTGTACAGGAGAGGATGAGACCACAGTGATGTCCACATAACACCTGCACTGTACAGGAGAGGATGAGACCACAGTGAATGTCCAGTTAACACACACTGCAAGGCTACCAGGAGAGGATGAGACAGCCAGTGATGTCCACATAACACTGTGTAGGAGAGAGGATGAGACCACAGTGATGTCCACATAACACCTGCACTGTACAGGAGGGAGGATGAGACCACAGTGATGTCCACATAACACCTGCACTGTACAGGAGAGAGGATGAGACCACAGTGATGTCCACATAACACCTGCACTGTACAGGAGAGAGGATGAGACCACAGTGATGTCCACATAACACCTGCACTGTACAGGAGAGAGGATGAGACCACAGTGTTGTCACTTAACACCTGCACTGAAACAGGTCGAGATGAGACCATCAGTGGATGTCCACATAACTCTGCACTGTACAGGAGACGAGGATGAAGGGACACCTCAGTGCTGCCCACATAAAAACACCGGCACTGTAAAGGAGGGAGGATGAGACCAATCAGTGACGTCACTTAACACCTGCAATGTACAGGAGGAGCTGGCTTGTGACCACAGTGATGTCCACATTTCACTGCCACGTACTGGAATCGAAGAGGATGAGACCACTAAGTGACAGTTCCCACATAACACTGCTAATGTACAGGTACCGAGATTGAGACCACAGTGATGTCACATATTCACTGCACTGTACAGGAGAGAGGATGAGACCACAGTGATGTCCACATAACACCTGCACTGTACAGGAGAGAGGATGAGACCACAGTGATGTCCACATAACACCTGCACTGTACAGGAGAGGATGAGACCACAGTGATGTCCACATAACACCTGCACTGTACAGGAGAGGATGAGACCACAGTGATGTCCACATAACACCTGCACTGTACAGGAGAGGATGAGACCACAGTGATGTCCACATAACACCTGCACTGTACAGGAGAGAGGATGAGACCACAGTGATGTCCACATAACACCTGCACTGTACAGGAGAGGATGAGACCACAGTGATGTCCACATAACACCTGCACTGTACAGGAGGGAGGATGAGACCACAGTGATGTCCACATAACACCTGCACTGTACAGGAGAGGATGAGACCCAGTGACGTCACAAAACACCTGTACTGTACCTGAAGAGGATGAGACCACAGTGATGTCCACATAACACCTGCACTGTACAGGAGAGGATGAGACCACAGTGATGTCCACATAACACCTGCACTGTACAGGAGAGAGGATGAGACCACAGTGACGTCCACATAACACCTGCACTGTACAGGAGGGAGGATGAGACCACAGTGATGTCCACATAACACCTGCACTGTACAGGAGAGGATGAGACCACAGTGATATCCACATAAACAATCCTGCACTGTACAAGGAGAGGATGAGACACTGTGATGTTTCCACTTAACACCTGGCACTGTACAGGATGAGGAAGGATGAGACCACAGTGATGTCCCCATAACTCCTGCACTGTACAGGAGAGAGGATGAGACCACAGTGATGTCCACATAACACCTGCACTGTACAGGAGAGGATGAGACCACAGTGATGTCCACATAACACCTGCACTGTACAGGAGAGAGGATGAGACCACAGTGATGTCCACATAACACCTGCACTGTACAGGAGAGGATGAGACCACAGTGATGTCCACATAACACCTGCACTGTACAGGAGAGGATGAGACCACAGTGATGTCCACATAACACCTGCACTGTACAGGAGGGAGGATAAGACCACAGTGACGACCACACAAACCTGCACTGTACAGGAGACGATGAGTCACCACCAGTGATGACCACATAACAACCTCACTGTTTACAGGAGAGGATGGACCACAGTGATGTCCACATAACACCTGCAGTGTACAGGAGGGAGGATGAGACCACAGTGATGTCCACATAACTAATGCACTGCTACAGGAAACGAGGATGTGACCACACAGTGATGTCCACATATCACCTGCTCTGTACAGTTGAGGATTAGACCACAGTGACGTCCACATAACACCTGCACTGTTCAGGAGTGAGGATGAGACCACAGTGATGTCCACATAACACCTGCACTGTACAGGAGAGGATGAGACCACAGTGATATCCACATAACACCTGCACTGTACAGAAGAGGTGATGTCCACATAACACCTGCACTGTACAGGAGAGGATGAGACCACAGTGATGTCCACATAACACCTGCACTGTACAGGAGGGAGGATGAGACCACAGTGACGTCCACATAACACCTGCACTGTACAGGAGAGGATGAGACCACAGAGATGACCACAAAACACCTGCACTGTACAGGAGAGAGGATGAGACAACAGAGATGTCCACATAAAAACTGCACTGTACAGGAGGGGGATGAAGTCCACAGTGATGCCCACATAACACCTGCAATGTTACAGGAATATGCAGATAGAGATGAGACCTCACAGTGATGTCCACATAACACCTTCTCTGTACAGGAGATGTTGAGACCACAGTGTTGTCCACATAACACCTGCACTGTACAGGAGAGGATGAGACCACAGTGATGTCCACATAACACCTGCACTGTACAGGAGAGGATGAGACCACAGTGATGTCCACATAACACCTGCACTGTACAGGAGAGAGGATGAGACCACAGTGATGTCCACATAACACCTGCACTGTACAGGAGAGGATTAGAACACAGCGATGTCCACATAACACCTGCATAGTTTACAGGAAGAGAGGAGATGAGACCTCAGTGAGTTCACACTAACACCTGCACTGTACTGCGATTGGAGGATGAGACCACAGTGATGTCCACATATCACCTGCACTGTACAGGAGGGAGGATGAGACCACAGTTGATAGTCCAAATAACACTGCACTGTACAGGACAGAGAGGATGAACGACCACAGAGAATGTCCCACCCCATAACACCTGACGACTGATACCCAGCCCCCCCCCCGCCCCCCCCCACCCCCCCGGGGTCCCCCCCCCGCCCCCGACCACAGTGATGTCCACATAACACCTGCACTGTACAAGGAGAGGACTGAGACCACTGTGGATGACCAATAACAACTGCACTAGTACATGAGAGAGGAGGGAGATCCACAGTGAAGTCCCACATCAACACCTCCAGACTGTACAGGAGAGGGTGAGACCAACAGGATGTCCACATAACAACTGCACTGTACAGGAGAGAGGATGAGGACCACACATGTGATTGTTCCACATAACACCTGCAATGTACAGGAAATACCTTGCGAGGATGAGACCGCACTAGTGAATGTCCACATAACAACTGAACTGTACAGGAGAGGATGAGAACTCAGTGATGTCCACATTAAGCACCTGCACTAGTTACAGGATGAGGATGAGACCCAGTGATTTCCACATAACACCTGCACTGTACAGGAGAGGGTGAGACCACAGTGATGTCCACATAACAACTGCACTGTACAGGAGAGAGGATGAGACCACAGTTACGTCCACATAACACCTGGACTGTACAGGAGAGGATGAGACCACAGTGATTCCAATAACATCTGCACTGTACGCGACGAGCGGTTGAGTCAACAGTGATGCTCCTGACTAACAACTGCATTGTACAGGAGAGAGGATGAGACTACAGTGTACGGTCCACATACACCTGCAATTTCAGAAGTGGATGGAGCCACCAGTTGATGTCCACATATCACCTGCAATGTACAGGAGGAGTGGATGAGACTACCGTGACGTCCATCATAACACCTGTCAACTGTACAGGAGAGGATGAGACCACAGTGATGTCCACATAACACCTGCACTGTACAGGAGAGATGAGACCACAGTGATGTCCACATAACACTGCCAACTGATACAGGTATGAGAGGATGTGGACCACAGTGATGTACTCCACATGATACAGCACATGCATGTACAGGAGAGGATGAGACCACAGAGATTTCCACGTAACCTGCACTGTACAGGAGAGGATGAGACGCACAGTGATATCCTCATAACACTCCTGCTACTGTTAAGGACGAGAGGATGAGAACAACAGTGATGTCACATAATCAACCGCTACTGTACTGGCTGGAGGATAGAGACAAGTGAATTCCACATAATCACATTGCCGTATGTACAGGAGAAGGATGAGACTCTACAGTGATGTAACATAACACCTGCACTGTACAGGAGGATGAGACCCAGTGTTTGTCCACATAACACCATGCACTGTACAGGAGAGGATGAGACCACAGTGATGTCCACATAACACCTGCACTGTACAGGAGAGAGGATGAGACCACAGTGATGTCCACATAACACCTGCACTGTACAGGAGAGGATGAGACCACAGTGATGTCCACATAACACCTGCACTGTACAGGAGAGGATGAGACCACAGTGATGTCCACATAACACCTGCACTGTACAGGAGAGGATGAGACCACAGTGATGTCCACATAACACCTGCACTGTACAGGAGAGGATGAGACCACAGTGATGTCCACATAACACCTGCACTGTAAGGGAGAGAGGATGAGTACCAACAGGTATCATCTCAATTAACACTTGCACTGTACAGGAGAGGATGAGACACACAGTGTTGTCCACAGAAACACCTGCACTGCTTACAGGAGAGGGAGGATGAGACCACAGTGTTGTCTCCAACATAACACCCTGACACTGTACAGGAGAGAGGATGAGACCACAGCAATGTCCACATATAACACCTGCACTCTGTACAGGTGGGTTGGATCGGAGGACCACAGTGATGGTCCACATATCACCGCCACTGTACAGGAGA
Organism: Phyllomedusa bahiana; assembly: GCA_025379985.1. Lineage (NCBI taxonomy): Eukaryota > Metazoa > Chordata > Amphibia > Anura > Hylidae > Phyllomedusa > Phyllomedusa bahiana. Next base: position 15,387 of record JAODAL010034134.1, on the reverse strand, counting down.
GAGGATGAGACCACAGTGAGGTCCACATAACACCTGCACTGTACAGCAGAGGATGATAACAAGTGATGTCAACATAAGCACACTGCACTGTTCACAGGAGAGGATGAGACCACAGTGATGTCCACTCATAACAACTGCTCTGTACAGGACGGGACGAGTGATGAGGGACCACGTGATGTCCACATAACACCTGCACAGTACAGGAGAGGATGAGACACAGTGAGTCACTACATAACACCTTGCACTGTACATGGTGGAGGATGAGACCACGGTGATGTCCACATACTCACTGACTATGTACAGGAGTGGATGACGACCCTCTCTGTGTTCGCTCCTACAAAACACCTGCAATGTACAGGAGAGAGGGATGAGACACTGTGACGTGCCAACATAATACCTGCACTGTACAGGAGAGGATGAGACCACAGTGTCGTGCCTACATTACACACTGCACTGTATCTGGAGTGGATGGAGACCGCCCACAGTGCATGTCCACTTGAGCACACTGCTACTGTACAGGCGAGAGGATGAGACCACAGTGATGTCCACATAACACCTGCACTGTACAGGAGAAGGATTGAGACCACACAGTGATACTCCACATAACTACTGCACTGTTATCATGGGGGGGATGAGTCCATCAGTGTGTCCACCTAACACCTGCACTGAAACAGCGAGGGAGGATGAGACCACAGTGACGTCCACATACACCCTGACACTGTTTATCAGGAGAGGACTGAGACACAGTAGATGACCACATAACACCTGCCCTGTACAGGAGGAGAGATGAGACCACAGTGATGTCCACATAACAACTGCACTGTACAGGAGGGAGGATGAGTCCACAGTGACGTCCACATTACACCTTGCAACTGTACAGGAGAGGTAAAGCACCCAAGTGATTGTCCACACTAACCACCAAGCAACTGTACAGAGGAGAGGATGAGACCACAGTATATCCACATAACACGATGCAATGTACAGGGAGAGGATGAGAACACAGTGGATTGTTTTTCCAGCATAATCACCTCGCACTGTACAGGAGAGGATGAGACCACAGTGATGACCACATAACACCTGCACTGTACGGAGAGAGGATGGAGACCACTCAGTGATGTTCCACATAACAACTGTCACTGTAAGTGAGAGAGGATGATGACCACAGTGATGTCCACATAACACCCTGCACTGTACGGAGAGGATGAGACACTCAGTGATGTCCACCAATAACACCTGCAACTGTACAGGAGAGGATGCGACCACTGTGATGTCCACATAACACCCTGACACTGTACATGGAGGGGATGAGTAACCAAACAGTTGATGTCCATCTTAACACCTGCTACTGTACAGGATGAAGGATGAGGACTCCACACAGTGATGTCCACATAACACCAGTACAGTACAGGAGAGGATGAGACCACAGTGATGTCCACATAACACCTGCACTGTACAGGAGAGAGGATGAGACCACAGTGATGACCACATAACACATGCACTGTACAGGAGAGGATGAGACCACAGTGATGGCTACATAACACCTGCACTGTAGAGGAGAGAGGATGAGGACACACAGTGATGTCCACATAACACCTGCTCTTTACAGGAGCGAGGGTGAGTCCACAGTGAGATGCTCCCCATAAACACATTGCACTGTACAGGTAGCGAGGATGAGCCACGCACAGTGAACGTCCACATTACCCTGCAATGTACATGGTAGGATGAGACCACAGTGATGTCCACATAACACCTGCACTGTACAGGAGGATGAGACCACAGTGATTGTCCAAATAACTCAACCTGGCACTGTACAGGAGAGGATGAGACCTACCAGTGATGACACATAACCTGCAATGTACAGGAGAGGATGAGACCACAGTGACGTACACATTACACCTGCACTGTACAGGAGAGGATGAGACCATCAGTGATGTCCACTTAACACCTCTGCACTATATCAGGAGAGAGGATGAGACCACACGTGATGTCACACAGAACCACGCTGCACTGTACAGGAGAGAGGATGAGACCACAGTGATGTCCACATAACACCTGCACTGTACAGGAGAGGATGAGACCACAGTGATGTCCACATAACACCTGCACTGTACAGGAGAGGATGAGACCACAGTGATGTCCACATAACACAAGCACTGTAACTAGGAGAGGAGAGAACCACAGTGATGTCCACATAACACCTGCACTGTACTGGAGAGTGATGAGACCACGTGATGTCCACATAACACCTGCACTGTACAGGAGGGAGGATGAGACCACAGTGATGTCACAACATTTGAACGATCGAGCACTGTACTAGGAGAGAGTATGAGACCACTTTGATGTCAACATAACACCTGCACTGTACAGAAGAGAGGATGAGACCACAGTGATGTCCACATAACACCTGCACTGTACCGGAGAGGATGAGACCACAGTGATGTCCACATAACACCTGCACTGTACAGGAGGGGATGAGACCACAGTGATGTCCACATAACACCTGCACTGTACAGAGAGGATGAGACCACAGTGATGTCAACATAACACTCTGCATCGGTACAGGAAGGAGGAGGAGTACTCCACTGTGATTGTACTTCATAATTACACTGCACACTGTACAGGAGGAGGTGAGACCACAGTGCATGGTCACAACATACACCTGCAACTGTACTGAGGTAGGCAACGGATGAGATGAACTCTCAGTGATGTTCAACATAATACATGCCTGTACAGGAGAGGATGCAGACGCACCGTGATATCCACATAACAACTGCACTGTCACAGGTGAGACGGATGAGACCGCCACAGTGATTCCACATAACATCCTGACACTGTACAGGAGAGGATGAGACACACATTTGATGTACACATAACACCTGCACTGTACAGGAGAGTGGATGAGACGCCACCGTGATAGTCCACATAAACACCTCCTGTACAGGAGAGAGGATGAGCGCCACAGTGATGTCCACATAAACCTGCACATGTACAGGAGGGAGGATGGAGTCCAAGTGACGTCCTCCTCATAGACTCCCTGCACGTACAGGAGGGAGGATGAGCACCAGACTGAGTATCACACTAACACCTGGCAACTGTACAGGAGAGGATGAGACACAGTGGAATCGTCCTCATTAACACCTGCACATGTTACTCAGGAGGGAGGATGAGACAACTCAGCATCCAATGTCCCACATAACATCTGCACTGTAGACACCGGACGTCGGATTGAGACCACAGTTGATTGTCCACATAACACCTGCACTGTACAGGAGAGAGGAGGAGACCACAGTGAAGTCCACATAACACCTGCACTGTACAGGAGAGGAATGAGACCACAGTGATGTCCACATTACACCACTGCACTGTATCAGGAGTGGAGGATGAGGAACACAGTGATATCCAGCTTAACACTGCACTGATACAGGAGATGAGGATGAGGGACCACAGTGTTGTCCACATAACACCTGCACACTGTACAGGAGAGATGAGTTGAGACCTACATCAATGTCCAATAACATCCTGCAAGGCACAGGAGGGTGGATGAGACTCCACAGTGATGTCCCCGCATAACACCTGCACTGTACAGGTGGAGGAGGATAAGACCTACAGTGATTGTGCACATACACCTGACAGTGCAGGTGAGAGGATGAGACCACAGTGATGTCCACATAAAACACGCTGCCCTGTACAGGTGTGAGATGAGACACACAGTGATGTCACATAACACCTGCAATGTCACACTGGTGAGAGGCCATAATAGACCACAGTGATGTCCACATAACACCTGCACTGTACAGGAGAGAGGATGAGACCACAGTGATGTCCACATAACACCTGCACTGTACAGGAGAGAGGATGAGACCACAGTGACGTCCACATAACACCCCTTCCCTCCCCCCACCTCCCCTCCTGCCATGTTCAGGTGACGAGGATAAGACTACAGTGATGACCACATAACACCTGCACTGTACGGGAGAGAGGATGAGACCACAGTGATGTCCACATAATCACCTGCTCGTCCAGAAGAGGATGAGACCCCATCAGTGATGTCCAACATTAACACCTTGCACTGTACAGGAGGAGAGGATCGAGCCACAGTGATGTCCACATAACACCTGCCCCAACCTGTTAAAAAACCCAGGAGAGAGGGATGAGAACCCTCAGTCGATGTCCACATAATACCTGCTCTGTACAGGAGAGAGGATGAGACCACAGTGATGTCCACATAACACCTGCACTGTACAGGAGAGGATGAGACCACAGTGATGTCCACATAACACCTGCACTGTACAGGAGAGGATGGAGACCCAGTGATCCGTCCACATAACACTACGTGCATGTTACTACAGGACGAGGGATGAGACCTCTAGTGATGTCCCACATACACACCTGCACTGTCACAGGTGCGGATGGAACCACTCAGTGGTGCTCAAATGACACTGCACTGTACAGGAGCTAGAGGATGGGAGACCACAGTGATGTCCACAAACACTCTCTGCACATGTACAGGAGTGAGGATGAGACCACAGTGATGTCCACATCAACTGCTTGCACTGTACAGGAGAGGATGAGACCACAGTGATCGTCAACATTAATACAACTGCACACTGTACAGGAGGGAGGGTATGAGACCTCATGTGATGCTCACATTACACCCTGCGACTGTACGGAGAGGACGGAATACCACTGTGATCGTCCAATAACACCTGCACTGTACAGGAGAGAGGATGAGACCACAGTGACGTCCACATAACACCTGCACTGTACAGGAGAGGATGAGGATCCAACAGTGATGTCACCATAACCACCTGCTGACTGTACAGGAGAGGATGAGACCACAGTGATGCTTCACAGACATAACCACTGCCACTGTACAGGAGTTGGATGAGAACCACAGTGATGTCCAAGATAAACACCTGCAATGTAGAGGAGAGGGATGGACCGCAGTGATCCACATAACACTCCTGCAACTGTACAGGAGAGGATGATGACTCCACCGTGATGTCCACATAACACTTGGCACTGTACAGGAGAGAGGATGAGACCACAGTGTTGTCCACATAACACCTGCACTGTATAGGATAGGATGAGACCACAGTGATGTCCACATAACAACTGCACCTGTACAGAGAGGGATGAGTCCCACAGTGATGTCCACATAACATCCTGCACTGTACAGGAGAGGTATTGAGACACAGCGATGGCCCATACATTAACACCTGCATCTGATACAGGGAGGGAGGATGAGACCACAGCGATGTCCACATAAAAATCTGCAGGGTTACAGGAGAGAAGTTTGAGACCACAGTGATGTCACAGAATAACACCTGCACTGTAAAGGTACGAGAGATGAGGACCCACAGTTGATGTCCACACATAACACCTGCACTGTACATGAGAGAGGCATAGAGGACCAACAGTGATGACACAATAAGCACTCTGCACTGTTACAGGAGAGAAGGATGAGGGAAATAATCAGCAGTAATGTTCAAGACATAAAACACTGCACTGTACAGGAGAGAGAGGATGTGACCACAGTGAATGTCCCACATAACACTCCTGCCAATGCTACAGGAGAGGATGAGACCACCAGTTTTTGAGGACGTCCACATAACACTGGACTGTAGCAGGAGAGGGATAGGAGACTCACCGCTGATGTCCACAGTAGACACCACCTGCACTGTACTGGTTGCGACGGATGAGACGCAACAGTGACCGTGCCACATAACACCTGCACTGTACAGGAGAGGATTGAGACCACAGTGATGTCAACATAACCCACCTGCCAATGTACATGGAGAGGGATGAGAACACTGTGATGTCCACATAACACATGCCAAGAATAGGAGACGAGGGTGGAAGATACCACAGAAAATGTAGTGTGGAATGCCACTAGGTAGAGCCATGAATGTACGAGGGAGTGGATAGAACACGTGATGTGTCCACATAACAACGCTGTCACTGTACAGGAGGGGATGAGGACCCACTCAGTGCATGTCCACATTTAATACATCCTGCCATCTGTACCGGAGAGGATGAGGACCACACAGTGATGTCCACATAACACCTGCAGACTGTACAGGAGAGGATGAGACGTCCACAGTGTACGATCCACATGAACACTGCCACTGTCACAATGGACCGGAGGATGAGACCACAGTTGAAGTCCACATAACACCGCACTGTACAGGATTAGGAGGATGAGTCCCTCAGTGACGTTCCACAGTAACACCCTGCACTGTTCAGGAGATAGGATGAGACCTGCGTGATGTCCACATAACACCTGCACTGTACAGGAGAGGATTAGACAACAGTGACGTCCACATAACACCTGCATCTGATACAGGAGAGAAGATGAGACAACCAGTGATGTCCACTATAAACTGCAACTGTACAGGAGAGAGGATGAGACCACAGTGATGTCCACATAACACCTGCACTGTACAGGAGAGAGGGAGGATGAGACCACAGTGAAGTCCACATAACACCTGCACTGTACAGGAGAGAGGATGAGACCACAGTGACGTCCACATAACACCTGCACTGTACAGGAGAGAGGATGTGACCACAGAGATGTCCACATAAAACCTGCACTGTACAGGAGAGGATGAGACCCACATGTTGATGTCCAATACATAACACACCTGCACTGTACAGGCAGTAGGTATGAGAACGCACAGTGATGTCCAACATACACACCTGCAACTGTACAAGGAGAGAAGGAATGAGACCCACATCAAATGTCACATACACACATGCACTGTACAGGAGACGGATGAGACCACAGTGATATTCCTCACTAATACCTGCTCCACTGTCCTTACAGGAGTCGATGAGACCTGCACAGTGATGTCGACATAACACCTGCACTGTACAGGAGAGGATGAAGACCTCACAGTGATGTCCCACAGTAACACTGCCCTGTACAGGAGAGGATGAGACCACAGTGATGTCCACATAACACCTGCACTATACCCAGAAGAGTGGTGAGAGCCACAGTGATGTCATTATAACACCGTGCCCACTGTACAGGAGAGAGGATGAGACCACAGTGATGACCACATAACACCTGCACTGTACAGGATGAGGATGTGACCGCTCAGTGAAAATCCACATAAAACACCTGCACTGTACAGGAGAGGATGAGACACTCAGTGATGTCCACATAACACCAGCAATGTACAAGGAGAGAGGATGAGTCCACCAGTGTAGGTCGCCACATAAAACACTATGCACTGTACAGGAGAGGATGAAGACCACAGTGATGTGACCACATAACACCGCCATGTGACAGGCAGTGAGGATGGAGACACAGTGATGTCACTTAAAACCTGCACTGTACAGGAGTGGATGCAGTCCAAGTGCGTCACATTAAAAACACCTGCACTGTACAGGAGAGGATGAGACCAAAGTGATGTCCACATAACACCTGCACTGTACAGGAGAGAGGATGAGACCACAGTGATGTCCACATAACACCTGCACTGTACAGGAGAGGATGAGACAACAGTGATGTCACTCCATAATACCTGCACTGTACAGAATGAGAGGAGGGGGGGGAGTACACAGTGATGGTCCAACAAAACACCTGCACTGTACAGGAGAGGATTGAGACCACAGTACTCGTCACATAACATCCTGCACATTACAGGGAAGGGATGAGATCCACAGTTGAATGTCCACATTTCACCTGCACTGTACCAGGGAGAGGATGAGGACCACAGTGACGTACCACATAACACCTGCACTGCTACAGGAGAGGTGAGACGCCACTAGGTGATGTCCCACATAACACCTGCACCTGATACAGTGAAGAAGGATGAGTGACCACACTGATATCCACATTACTCCTGTCGGCCCCTAGTGCATTTGATTAATTAGAGAACCCATCAGTGGAGATGATCATTGAGCCCACCAGTAGAGTTCTTTCTTGTGCCCACCAGTGGAACTGAATTTTGGTGCCCATCACTGAAGCTTATTCTTGGGTCCCCCAGTGGAGTTGATGCTTGGGTCCAGCAGTAGAGATTATTCTTTTGGCCACCAGTGAAGTTCATTCTTGCGGCCACCAGTGGAGTTGATTTCTGGGTCACAGTAGGAGAAGGTTCTTTGGCCCAACAGTGGATATTGATGCATTGGCAACACAACGAAGAGTGAAGTTCCAGCTCCTAGTCAGGTAGGTAGAAAATTATGAAGATAGCCTTTATTCCAAGAATGCATTAAATAACAGAGTCGACTAAAACCATGATGTAGTGTGTAGCTAAGAAAGTGCTATACGCGTTTCTCGGAATCATTATTCCTTAATCATAGCGTATATTGTTAACAATGCTTTCCTTTTAATAGGACATATATCGCGTCACATGTGCTAGGAAGATAACTTTAACCCCATGCACTGCTAGCATATCTCTGTGGTATATTATTGAAGATATATAAAAATATACGATATTCCTAATAGATAAAATGAACAAAACCTACATTAATCATTATTTTGATAAAAAACATCCTCTGTCTCTATTTCACTTACCTGCCGGATAACGTGAGCCTAACTGGTAGATCCACCATGTCTCCCTGTTTAATAGTTTTTTGTTGTGATCACCACCTCTAACGGGCTTAAACACTCTCTCAATGCCCGAAAAAGAAAATCCTGAAGTATTCCTATTATGATGTTCGATGAAATGCCTAGAAGCCATCGATATTCCCACAGACAGTGGTTTGCATATATCAGACATGTGCCTTCGGATCCTGGTTTTTAACGCTGTTGATGTGCACCCAACGTATTGCAAGTTGCAATCAGTACAGGTAATCAAATACACTGTGAATTTAGTATTACAATTGATATACAATGTAATATTATGTGTTATATTGTTCACAGATGAAGTAAAAGTATTGGTGATCTGCATAAAGTTGCAAGCTATGCAACACGAGTGTCCACATTTGTAAGAGCCTCTATGTAATAACCAGGTCGGGGTATTGGGTCATTCTGATAAGAATAAACTGGGTGACAATAGAGAACCAAGATTTCTACCTTTCTTAGAAACAAATTTTATACCCTCCTTATCTAAAAGTGTTTTCATATTATCCTGAGAGAAAAGTACAGGTAGATTTTTCTTAATGATAGACACAATATCTTTAAATTGTGGACTATAGGGGGTAGAAATACAATCTTATTTGATAGACTAGTATCTCTCTTATTTGTTGTTAACAATTTGTCGCGAGATAAATTAGCTACTTTCCGTTTGGCTCTATTTACACTCCAGTGTGGGTATCCTCTTTCCAATAATCGATCACATGTTTGACGCTCATATTCCTGAAATTTATGTTCTACTGAACAGTGTCTTTTAATTCTGATTAATTCTCCCACCGGAAGATTTTTAATCACATGTGGTGGGTGACAGGATCCTGCCTGTAATATCGAGTTCCTTGCTGTGGGTTTCCGATATGGGAGAATATCAACCCCGCCCTGGTTATTACCACTCAAAGTGACATCCAAAAAGTTGACTTCATTCTCATGCCATTCATAAGTAAATTGTAGGTTCATGGTATTTTGATTGATAAATGTGCAAAAATTCATGGCTTCCGACTCTGTGCCCCCCCACACCAGGAGCAGGTCATGCTTGGGGCCCACCATTGGAGTTGATTATGGGGCCACCAGTGGATTTTATTCTTGGGGCCTCCCAATGGATTTGAATCTTGGGGCCCACCAGTGGAGATGATTCTTGGGGCCCACCAGTGGAGATTATATGATTATACTTGAGGCCCACCACTGGAGATGATTCTTGGAGCCCACCACTGGAGATGATTCTTGCAGCCCATCAGTGGATCTGATTCTTTGGGCCTACCAGTGGAGACGATTATTGGTGCCCACTAATGGAGTTGGTTCTTGCAGCCCATCAGTGGAGATTATTCTTTGGACCCACCAGTGGAGATTATTATTTGTGCCCTCCAGTGGAGATGATTATTGTTGCTCTCTAGTGAAGATGATTCTTGTGGCCTACAAGTGGAGATTATTCTTGGGGACCACCAGTGGAGATGATTCATTTGTCCCACCAGTGAAGTTTCCAACATTTAACAACAATAAAAGAGTCCCACCAGTAAAGTTGATTCTTGGGCCCACCAGTGGAATTGGTTCTTGAGGCCCACCAGTGGAGATGATTCTTGGGGTCCACCAGTAGAATTGATTCTTGGGCCCACCAGTGAAGTTGATTCTTGGGGCCACCAGTGGAGGTGATTCTTGGGGCCACCAGTGGAGATCAGTATTGGGGCCCACCAGTGAGGTTGATTCTTGGGGCCACCAGTGGAGTTGATTCTTGGGGCCCACCGGTGGAGATTATTCCGGGGGCCAATAGTGGATCTGAATCTTGGGGCCACCAGTGGAGTTTATTTTTTTGGGGCCCACCAGTGGAGATGATTATTGGATACACCAGTGGAAATGATTCTTGGGCCCACCTATGGAGTTGAATTTTTGGGGCCCACCAGTGAAGATGATTCTTGGAGTCCACCAGTGGAGTTGATTCTTCAGGGCCACCAGTGGAGATGATTCTTGGGGCCAACCAGTGGGGTTGGTTCTTGGGCCCAGCAGTGAAGTTTATTCTTGGGGCCACCAGTGGAGTTGGTTCTTGGGACCCACCAGTGGAGTTGATTCTTGGGGCCCCGTAGTGGAAGTGATTCGTGGGGCCCACCCGTGGAGATTATACTTGGGGCCCACCACTGGAGTTGGTTCTTGGCCCCACCAGTGGAGAGGATTCTTGGGCCCACCAGTGGAGTTGATTCTTGGGGCCCACTAGTAGAAATGATTCTTGAGGCCCACCTGTGGAGATTATATTTAGGGCCCACCAGTGGAGTTTATTCTTGGGGCCCACCAGTAGATATGATTCCTGGGGCCCACCAGTGAAGATGATACTTGGGGCCCACCAGTGGGGTTGGTTCTTGGGCCCAGCAGTGTAGTTTATTCTTGGGACCATCAGTGGAGTTTATTCTTAGGGCCCACCAGTGGAGTTGATTCATGGGGCCCACTAGTGGACATGATTTTTGGGGCCCACCAGTGGAGTTGATTCATGGGGCCCACCAGTGAAGGTGATTCTTGGGGCCCACCAGTGGAAATGATTCTTGGGGCCCACCCGTGGAGATTATACTTGGGGCTCACTAACGGAGTTGATTCTTGGGGCCCACCAGTGGAGATTATTCCGGGGGCCAATAGTGGATTTGAATCTTGGGGCCACCAGTGGAGTTTATTTTTTTGGGGCCCACCAGTGGAGATGATTATTGGATACACCAGTGGAAATGAGTCTTGGGCCCACCAAGGGAGTAGAATTCTTGGGGCCCACCAGTGAAGATGAGTCTTGGAGTCCACCAGTGGAGTTGATTCTTCAGGCCCACCAGTGGAGATGATTCTTGGGGCCAACCAGTGGGGTTGGTTCTTGGGCCCAGCAGTGAAGTTTATTCTTGGGGCCACCAGTGGAGTTGGTTCTTGGGACCCACCAGCGGAGTTGATTCTTGGGGCCCAGTAGTGGAAATGATTCTTGGGGCCCACCCGTGGAGATTATACTTGGGGCCCACCAATGGAGTTGGTTCTTGGCCCCACCAGTGGAGAGGATTCTTGGGCCCACCAGTGGAGTTGATTCTTGGGGCCCACTAATAGAAATGATTCTTGAGGCCCACCTGTGGAGATTATATTTAGGGCCCACCAGTGGACTTCATTCTTAGGGCCCACCAGTGGACTTGATTCTTGGGGCCCACCAGTGGACTTGATTCCTGGGGCCCACCCAGTGAAGATGATACTTGGGGCCCACCAGTGGGGTTGGTTCTTGGGCCCAGCAGTGTAGTTTATTCTTGGGACCATCAGTGGAGTTTATTCTTAGGGCCCACCAGTGAAGATGATACTTGGGGCCCACCAGTGGGGTTGGTTCTTGGGCCCAGCAGTGTAGTTTATTCATGGGCCCACCAGTGGAGATGATTCTTGGGGCCCACCAGTGAGGTTGATTCTTGGTGCCCACTAATGGAAATGATTCTTGGGGCCCACCCGTGGAGATTATACTTGGGGCCCACTAACGGATTTGATTCTTGGGGCCCACCAGTGGAGATTATTCTGGGGGCCAATAGTGGATCTGAATCTTGGGGCCACCAGTGGAGTTTATTTTTTTGGGGCCCACCAGTGGAGATGATTATTGGATACACCAGTGGAAATGATTCTTGGGCCCACCTATGGAGTTGAATTTTTGGGGCCCACCAGTGAAGATGATTCTTGGAGTACACCAGTGGAGTTGATTCTTCAGGCCCACCAGTGGAGCTGATTCTTGGGGCCCACCCGTGGAGATTATACTTGGGGCCCACGAGTGGAGTTGATTCTTGCGGCCCACCAGTGGAAATGATTCTTGGGGCTCACACTGTCAGGAATCTCCTGCTATACGTTGGAACTTACTAACTGTGTTTGCCCTTAAGTTTGCCCTCATTTAAGATGGTGGATTGTGTCTCAACTGGTTGCCATCTTGTTTCCTGTTTCCTGTTCCTGGTTCCTATATAAACTCCTCAAGCCTGTAGATCACTGCTTGAGTATTGTGCTTAGCTCCTGCTTTACAGGCCTCTCGCCTGGGAACTTGCCATCCAGCCTTGTTCCTCTTTATTGCAGTTTACCCTGTGCTAACCTATTGCCTGCTGTCGCTCCACCGCTTAACCTCTGCACTTCTGACCAAGCAGCAACCCATTACCTTCCTGGGACCTCGCTATCCACCTGCCTCCCTGTGTTTGTACCTAGCCCTGCCATTGGATTCCAGCAGTATCCACCAGTATCATGACACACATGTGGAGATGATTCTTGGGGCCCCACCCGTGGAGAGTATGCTTGGGGACCACTAGGGGAGTTGAATCTTAGGGCCCAACAGTGGAGCTAATACATGTGGCCCACCAGTAGAGTTGATTCTTGGGGCCCACCCGTGGAGATGATTCTTGGGGCCCACCCGTGGAGATGATTCTTGGGGCCCACCCGTGGAGATGATTGTTGGGCCCAACCAGTGGAGTTGATTCTTGGCGCCACCGGTGGAGATGATACTTGGGGCCCACCCGTGGAGATGATACTTGGGGCCACCAGTGGAGTTGGTTCTTGGGCCTAGCAGTGAAGTTTATTCTTGGGGCCTACTGGTGGAGTTGATTCTTGGGCCCACCAGTGAAGTTGCTTTGTGGGGCCACCACTGGAGTTGATTCTTGGGGCCCACTAGTGGAAATTATTCTTGGGGGCCCACCCATGGAGATTATACATGGGACCCACCAGTGGAGTTGATTCTTAGAGCTTACCAGTGGAGATCATTCTTGGGGCCCACCCGTGGAGCTGATTCTTGGGCCCACCAGTGGAGCTGATTCTTGGGCCCACCAGTGGAGCTGATTCTAGGGCCACCAGTGGAGTTGATTCATGGGGCCCACTAGTGGAAATGATTCTTGGGGCCCACCAGTGGAGATGATTCTTAGGACCCACCAGTAGCGAAGATTCTTGCAGCCCACCAGTGGAGATTATTCTTGGGCCTGCCAGTGGAGATGATTCATGGGTCCCACCAGTGAAGTTGAATCTTGGGCCGGCCAGTGGAATTGGTTTCTGAGGCCCACCCGTGGAGATTATACATGGGACCCACCAGTGGAGTTGATTCTTAGAGTTTACCAGTGGAGATTATTCATGGGGCCCCACCGGTGGAGTTGATTCTTGGGGCCCCATCATTGGAGTTGATTCTTGGGTTCCCACCAGTGGAGCTGATTCTTGGGTTCCCACCAGTGGAGCTGATTCTTGGGGCCCGCTAGTATATTTGCAAACAGTGTGACACTTTAGAGCACTTGTATAAATTATATTTTAGGTCCCCATGTATAGAGTAACACATCGGGTCTCTGGCTGCGCTGGTTTACTTGTTACCCATAGACGTCTCCATAACGCTGGACGCCATATTGCGCTGTCGCTGCTGGACGCCATATTGCGCTGTCGCTGCTGGACGCCATATTGCGCTGTCACTGTGGCCGTCGTGTCTTTTTCGGTGCGACCTCTGTGACCTTTAGCGTCGTTCCTCATTTCATCGTCTTTTCATTCTTCGCAGACGTCTAATCAGGTCTGACAGGAACATAAACAGTGATGAGGGCTTGGCACACTCGTGGCGGCCGCGGGCCCCGGGGAGCACGGGCTCTATATACACAGCCGTCAGGAGCCGCGAACTGTTTACAAAGCGGAAGAATTAGCAAAATGTTCCCCAAATGCAAAGTGACGGCAAGAAGCGATGAGTGGGGGAGCGGCTGCACCGGGTGCCAGGGAGGAGTGGGCCCCAGGGCAATAGAGACATGACCCCAGGACAAGGAGAACAAGTGCCAGAGCAGCGAGAACATGATCAGAGAGCGAGGACAATGGGAGCTGGAGCAGTGAGAACGTGACCCGAGGGAGACAAGAACATGACCCAATGGCAAGGTCAACGAGAACTGGAGCAGTGAGAACGTGACCCGAGGGAGACAAGAACATGACCCAATGGCAAGGTCAACGAGAGCTGGAGCAGTGAGAACGTGACCCAAATATGAGGACAACGAGAGCTGGAGCAGTGAGACCGTGACCCAAAGATGAGGACAACGAGAGCTGGAGCAGTGAGACCGTGACCCAAAGATGAGGAAAACGAGAGCTGGAGCAGTGAGACCGTGACCCAAAGATGAGGACAACGAGAGCTGGAGCAGTGAGATCGTGACTCGAGGGAGACAAGAACATGACCCAATGGTAAGGACAACGAGATCTGGAGCAGCAAGAATGTGACCTGAATGCATTGACAACGAGAGTCAGAGCAGGGATAACATGACCCGAAAGCAACAAGAACATGACCCAATGGCAAAGATAAAGAGAGCCGGAGCAGTGAGACCGTGACCCAAAGACAAGGAAAATGAGAGTCAGAGCAGTGATAATGTGACCCAAAGACAAGGAGAACGATAAACGAAGCAGCGAGATAGTGACCTGAAAGCAGGGACAGCGAGAGTCAGAGCAGTGATAACATGACCCGAAAGCAACAAGAACATGACCCAATGGCAAGGACAACGAGAGCCGGAGCAGTGAGACCGTGACCCAAAGACAAGGACAATGAGAGTCAGAGCAGTGAGACCATGACTCAAGGGAAACAAGAACATGACCCAATGGTAAGGACAACGAGATCTGGAGCAGTGAGAACGTGACCTGAAGGACGAGGAAAACGAGAGTTGGACCAGTGAGACTGTGACCCAAAGACAAGGATAATGAGAGTCAGAGCAGTGAGAACGTGACCCAAAGACAAAGAACGAGAGTTGGAGCAGCGAGAATGTGACGCAAAAGCAACAAGAACATGATCCAAGGACAAGGAGAGCCGGAGCAGTGGGTGCGTGACCCACTGACAAGGATAAAAAGACTGGGGC
>JAODAL010034133.1:0-44658 GCA_025379985.1 Phyllomedusa bahiana | reverse complement strand
GGGAAAAATTTTTAGGAATATCATTTCTCCCGTGCATTTTTTAAAAAAAATTTTAGACGGAAAAATGTGGTTTTTCCCAAAAAAAGGGGATTTTTTTAAATCGCTGGAACCAGATGTACACTGTAGCTGGGTACCCACCAAGAATTTTCGAAGTAAAAACATCATAGTTTGGATAAGACATTTCAAAAATTTGCAATACCATTTTTATATATGTGATTATTGCACCAATGCAATGTTAAATAGTGGGCCACTATCGAAAAAAAAAAATAAATTAGGAACATTATCTGCTTAAAAAGATTCAGTCAAAATCTGGGGGGGGCCACCCTTTTTATAACAACTCGGGGGACTTTCCCCGTTTCAGTTCATGCTATAGAACAAAACCTTGCCTTTAGAGGAGGAAAGGATAGGTGATTAGGCAGAAAAACCTTTTGATACTAAAATTGTAAGAAGACCTGGGGGTTTAAAATTTATCGCCGGAACTTTTAATTTGACATAATACCCTAATATGTTGCAAAAAATTTGCATTAGTTTTCTTTGTCTATATAGTATCAAATACATTGACTTAAATTATTATTTATCATCCAATCAGTATCCGCTAGGGTTGCCCATGGATTAGGTTCCCAAATTGATGGTTTTATTTTTTATTTTAAAAGACAACGGGGGGGGAAACCCATTTAACATAGTGAAAGGGCGTAAAGCGCCAAACGGTCTTTTTTACCCAGTGGTAGTGTTTGCTCCCATGTCCTTATTTTATCTTTTTTAAATAAAGTCTCCTTTATATTTTCCCTTTCCCGGCCGGGGATTTTTTGAGGTTCATGCCCTTCCCAACATACCCGGTTTTCCCTGGGGCGTCTTTGTTTGTTGTACCCCGCCGGGCCGGCGGTGAGCTCTGTAAAGAAGAAAAGGAATACGATTTTCAGCGAACATACAAGCAACCCTGTGGGGTGAGACTGTTTTCTTCATTTTACGCTCTTTCTAAAAAACATGTAATGGGAAAGTATGTTGTATAAAAATATCAACCTGGTCATTTTAAGTCATGAATAATATGTCAGAATGTGTAAAAATCTGTTAAACGATAAAGAGGGTTATTCTATCCTCACACGAGATAAAACTGATCTGTTCAAAGGGGAACTTTACCTGTGAATCCACAGATCGAAACCTTTTATGTACTCGCAAAGGTGCATAAAGGGTGGAAACCCTTCAAAGGTTGCCCCATAGTTTTTGGCATAGGATCAATTACTGAGGGGGCGTCTATTATTGCAAAGCTTACGTGAGTTGTTTCCCCCGTGCTTTCATCAGGGACACGTCAGATCTATTGGGAAAATTGAAAAATCTAAATGTGGACAGCGATGTTAAGTTAGTCTCTATAGATGTTGAGGCATTATATAGTAGTATCCCTCATAATCTCAGTCTAAAGTTGGTTGAATACTAGTGAAATTGCGTTTCTGGACCTAAAAATTTGAGAATACGAACACTTCGAAATGAGACTGCAACAAACAGTTTCCTTAGATGGGAGAGTCATCACCCAGTAGCCCTGAAAAAGGGCAGTATCTAAAAATTTGGAGGAATTACTCTAACATTTTGGATTTTCATGGACAAGCTAATGACCTCTGGACTAGATTTTGGGATAAAGGTTACCCTGACTAGATATTAAAACCTGTGTATTGTTACACATAAGCCAGCAATAGCTTGAGTTTACTTAATATGGATTATAGGAATAAGAGCATTAATAATTTGGAAGGTTCATTGAGAATTATAGGTACATATGATACTCTTTCAGATGAGGTTAGGAATATATTTGAAAGATATTGGGACATCCTGAAAAGTGACGAGGAATTGAAAACAGTATTACCTGACAGACCCCAGATTACCTTTAGACGAGGGAGATCGCTAAGGAACAAATTAATTAAGAAACTACATTGGTCCGGCCCCTACAGGAACCTGATTGAGTAAAAAATGGTGGGCATGTTTAGGTGCAGTGGCTGCGTGGCATGCCCATACATTCATCAAACGAAGATCTTCACCATTAGTTCTAATCAAAAGACCTATGACATCCAGAGTTTTTTAACTGCCTAACGATAGGAGTAATATATCTTTGCACTTGTGAGTGAGGCCTACAGTATGTAGGAAAGGCAGTTCAGGTGGAGAGTAAGGGAACATCTGGGAGACATCTGTCATTGTCGGATTTACCCCTTGCCAGGCATGTCTGGGAGCAACATGATGGGAGTTGCCTCCTGTCTAAAGTCTTTGGTGATGGAGTAGCTTAGGACTACAACGAGGAGACGTGACATTGACATTAGGCTTTTGAAGAAAGCGACAAAATGTATTTATCAGTTGGGCTCGTTACAGCCAAAAGGTTTAAATGAATCCATTAATTTTGGCTGCTCTATTTAATTTTACTCATACTTGATAAAATAGATATGCAACTGATATAGGGGTGACACAAGAATGCCCTCCATTGAGTTATCTGTAATAGAGTCTTCCTAACTCAAGCAAATTGGGTGGAATTTGCATCAGTCCCTTTAGTATTTATCTATTAATTTTTTTAATTTTTTTTTTAAAGTGTAAGTGGTAAAGCAGTATGTTCCGCTGCTGTGTTTGGCTGTGAGCCCATCATGACTGTTCGTGTTGGGATTGCGTGTTATCATGAGATACTTCTTGATATCTTGATGTGGGAGAAGGGACCCGGAAGTTGCCGGGCGGTGCATGCACAGTGTAGGAGTGAGGATGTCAAAAATATGTGGCATGTCCCGGCATGTGTTGACACTGGACAGGCCCGGAGATGGATAAAAAGTGCCGAAAACAGTGATGGAATGTGGTAGATTATATCTTATTGTTGTATTTCATAAATTATAAATGTTTTACATGTTTGGGTCTCGCGTTGTGATTGGAGAGTAGGTCGATGAATAAAGTTGAGCTCGACTGGGCCACTAAGTAGACAGCATTATTCTCACCGTAAGATTGTTGAATCAAGTCCGGATTGACGGACAATTGTTGGAGTAACTTGGCATCATTTACAGGTTATATAGATTTTTCATAGTCTTCTATTTTTCCCTTGATGAACCCTCCCTGCAGTTAGGAGGGGGAAATGCGTTGAAAAGGGAAGCTTTTTGTGTATATAATTTTTTGCTTAAGTGTATTTGTGGAAGTCTAAATATAGGGGCATCATAGGGCTCTCTAGGGTCAATATGTTCGGAGCGGGGGATATATGACCCTCCGCCCCCATTTTCCAGCAACGGAATACACCTGAGACATTATTCAGGACAACTATGAAATGATTCGGGTGGAAAATGAAAGATCTCCATAACTGTGAGTTACTTTAGCTTCATGTTTGAGGCATAGTTAGAAATATTGTGCTGTTTCTACTTAGCTGGTGTCACTGAATAGTAATTGAGCATATATATTTTTTACTCCGGCAACTAAAGAAATAAAACACTTTGGCACCACTCCGACAATCAATGGAACAAATGTTTCACCACATAATATGATATTTAAACCTTCAAGCGGTACAGCACTTAGTAACGTATACTTGTAGGTGGTGCTCAGTGAATATAAAAAAGACAATCACTTCTAGGAAAAGAAAATGAGGAGAAAATCTTCACGGCACTCACCATAATAATGTTCTTTAAAATTTCACTTTATTCGGCAACTTGTCTCCATAGCAGGGCATACGGGACAAAAAAGGAACACGCCAAACTGACAGGCCGGTCTGTCAGTTTGACGTGTTCCTTTTTATCCCGTATGCCCTACTATGGAGACAAGTTGCCGAATAAAGTGAAATTTTAAACAACACTATTATGGTGAGTGTCGTGAATATATATTTTTTAGATTAACAATAAAAGATATATATCAACCACATGTTAATACTATTACTCTGACACTTAGTTAAGAAATTCAAATAATACTGAAGTATTGGAATGAGGAAGGACCAGGAACAAAATGTATGGTTTAAATTGGATAGGTACATTGTAGTTGTATGCCGAGAACCGAGGCAAGCTTTCCTGAATACAGCGAAGTCACAGACGAAGGAACCGATTCCAACACCAGTCCAACCACTGTTTGATTTATTAAACTTTATAGGAAAGTATGATTAACAAATCCCCCTAACACTTGTGTACAAACTTGTGCCCAGGCTCCTGTGCTGCACAGCGCACCACCTGGAGTATGTCCTCAGGATACACAATAAATTTACCTACTCATGGGGTTCGGAAAGGTCAAAAACCCTCTACCTTTTAATACCATACAAAGACAGGTTCAATCGTGTGTTGTGCTGTTCAAGGCACACTCGCAGTGCAGCATAGTTTACAACTTATGCAGATTTACCCGCTTCCCCCCAAAATATACATATAATACAAATTCTCTCGCAGGCAAACTGGTAGTTTGAATAGCAGTGCTATAACAAGTCCTCTTCAAAGGCCCGAATCAGGAGGGCGCACTTGGGTAACCTTTATGGCCTGGAACCAAACCTGCCTTAACTAACTACAGGCCTGCACACAGTCTTGGATTCGTTGGCATGCACACAATGTGACTAAGGTACCTGTTCGATGGCTGGCAGTTGTTGCTTGAGGTGAAGATTCCTGCCGATGCAGCCGCTATCCAAAATGCAGCCGCTCTTTACAGTCTCTGCAAAGTGTAGACAGCCAGACTCCTCTCTCTCTCTGGAGCAACTCACAGTTCAGAGCCTAACAGATTCAGAGAAAGCCGAGTCGATCCTCACTCAACACCTGTCCTCTCCTGATCTGTGTCTTCGCTGCTTCTCTAAAATGGCTGCTGTCTTGAGTGTCAGTTATCACAGTTCTCTAATTTGCATACACCAGAAACCGGAAACAGTAGCATCTTGTTGCCAAACAGCAGAATGGAACAGAATATTTTGCAATTATATATGATTTTACTTAGTGACCACTAAGTGAGGCTGGTCCACTATCTAACATGGTAGCAGGGATAGCCCTGGGAATGTGTGATCACTTAATGAAAATAAATATATCTGTCTTAGAAGGGATAGAAGTGAAATCTTAAGTTTGAAGGCCAGGGTGTATTCCAGAAAATATTTTGCTGCTTCGGACTCTACAAAGGCTTGAGAGGATTCCAGATCACTCTTAAATTTTACTGTGATTGGTACTCGGAATTTGTTTTTGAATAATGATTAAGTTATTTAACCAATGACAGCAATGAGGGATATGTGTGCACTTTACATACCCACCAAGCCAGTTCACAACACATGACTTGTTCCATGAACTAGACACTGCTGACATCGGAAGTAGGGTGTGGTCATAATAATGTGACTCAACTGTGTTACATTTATGTCTTGAATAGTGTCAAATAGTTATTATATGATAGTGCTATATTTGAAACCACTAAGCTTTTCATTGTGAATCACAATATTACCAATAACTGGAACACCTTAATTAAATAATAAGTAAAGATGTCTGCTTGCATTTTCCCATATAGTGTATTATTCACTGTTAATAGACTTGTATTCAAGAACTGTACACGGTACACATATAAAAGGAATGATAATTGTAACATTAATTGTCTTAAATATTTGGAGCATGTGGTTTATGCCAAATGTATATTTTTCAGGCATTTTTTTCACCTTAAAGGGCTAAAAGTTGTGAATACAGAAACTATAAACACTATTTTTGGAGCAAACTATTGGTTTAAATATATGGCAATAATGAGGTGGTGCAAGGGTAAGTCACTAACATGCCTAATATTTAACCTGCATTGACAGGTCAAATTTATGAAACCATGTGTTCCATGTTTATATACTTGTTGACATTCTTGCTGCATCATATGGCACTTTGTATAAATCCCACCTCTTTTGTTTCTTCTTTCAGCTGACATTGCTGCAGAGCAAGAAATCGATATTCCTAACATTTTTGATATACTGATATAACACTTCCTTTCCTATCCTTAGAGTAGGTAAAACATGTATGTATTTTAATAGATTATATATTATATTGTAGTTGGCGCTCACTCTCCTGCCATCCCAGTTACTCATTTGTGGAAAGCTGGATTGTTTTCCCCTAATCAGTGCAGAGTAAAATACTGGTTAGATAGGTAAGCTATATCTAAAAGGAGTCACAGCACATTTCTTATGAGACTTCTAGAATATATTTACATATCAGTAAATAATGAATAAAAATTAAAAATCCACAAAATAAATTAAATTTTGAAATGTCACCTCTTTGCTTTAATTTCTGTTTAGCTCCTAACGGTGTCACAAACTTTCTAGGTGTTGTCTTGAATACCTTGAGGGGTGCAGTCTTTTTAGATAAAGTAATTTATGGGGTTGTCTAACATACAGATCCCTCAAAGCCACATCAGAATTGGACTGGTCCTTAAAATCTGTGTTGAAAAATCTTCTTGAAAATATAAAAATGTGCTACAAAATTAAAGAACCCACTAATGTCCTAAAAACAAAAGATTGTTTAAAAAATGTTGCCAACATGAAGTAGACATATGGTAGATTTTCATAATTTACTATTATTATTTGGTATTGCTCTGTCTTTCTGACATGGAGAAATTTTCAGGCTTTGAAAATGGCAATTTTTTCAAAATTTTTACATCATTTTGATATATTCACAAATAAACAGGGATTGGTAAAGTACAATGTTTCAAGAGAAAACAGTCTCAAAATCTCATGAATAGGTGAAACCATTAAAAAGTTATTCCCAGATAAAATGACACGTCAGATTTAAAAAAAAAAAAAGAGGCTTGGTCTTTAAGTCCAAAACAGGCTTAGAACTTAATGGATAAAAGGGGTGTTACCAAGAAGCAGTCTGGTGCCACAGTTGGCTCCTAGCTAGCTGCGAACCCACCATGTATGAGAATAAGGAGGGTGGTGCTTGTGGCCATCCTCCTCATTCATTTCTATAGGAGCTTCCAAATATACCAGAGCACACACATTCAACTTTATTCAGAACTCCCACTGAAGTGATTTAGTAGGATGGCTGTAAGCACCGCCCTCTTCATTCTTATGCAGGTTCGTCTTGCAGCTAGCTGAGAGCTGACCATGTCATTCAACTTTGTTTTGTGGGAACACCCCTTTAAGTTCTTAAATCTTAGTTATACCCTTTAACCCTTTATGTTCTGTGTTCACTTAAGAAATACTGGTAATTATTTTTTTTTATTTTAGCCAGTTTATGATTGAAATTAGTTTGTGTGGTAAGGATAAAATTAGCCCACCTAATGTATCCTATAAACAATACATAATTACCTAGTTGGTATGCTTAAAGAAAGTACCTTCATAGGCAGTGAGAAGATGTGATGGAAAGGAAGGGATATGGGTAACTTAAAATTTTGGTTCACTTTATTGTTTCAGCTATTTGTTTCCCCGTGTTTCAGCTCATATTATTTTGTTCTAAATTTGGGATTTAACATTAATGATAAGATTTTGAATATAAAATACTAATCAATCCATATACTCTCAAAAGGACTTTAGGCTGCAGAGTGCTAAAGGTGCTGCTTGAAAGGAACAAAGAAACAATAGATGATAGCTGGGTATAAATGACCAATGACCATTTATATTAAAATTGCCACAATTTCCTAGGCCATATACATGAACATCTCTGGGCTATTTCCTGATGACAAAGATCAAAGCATCTCTCGGAATGTATATAAATGACCATTTATAACCAATTTGCCATTGTTACTCCATATACATGAACTTCTGTGGGCTATTTGCTGATGACAATGATCAAAGCATGTCCAGAATGTCTCTCATAAGGAAGATTCCCTCAAGCCTAATAAGGTCTTCAGGATGCATTTTGAGTACAACAACGCCATCGCCAGGAGACCAGTGGCTATTATAAGAAGTGACTGATATCTTTTCAAGTGCAATAACGCCATCATCAGTGAGTGATGTATATTACAACCATAGCAGATATCGTATTACCGGAAGATGATTGGACGAATAGCTAAGAAGAAGGCCGGGGGATGTCGGAGTAAGGGGTGGAACAGTGGGCGTGTGAGGGCATGAATGTGACTTCAGTTCAGTAAATATGAGGCCAGGTTATATAGGTTATGATATCATGATATGCTATCTTAGGGAGATAGTTTTATGTTTTAATGCTTGAATTATTTCCCAGTGCAAGGATATTGAAGAAGGTTATGCAATTTATTCTGTTAACCTTTATTTTATTCTTTTGAGTAAACCAACTCTTTCTTTTAAGCGTTGACTCCTCGTCATTTGTAGCTAGCACAGGATAGGATAAGCAGAATATTGATAATATTAACCACTTATATCACTAAATAATGGTCTAAGCTTTTTTAAAGTCCTCAACTGTTACTCCTGTCACCCACTCCTCAAAAACGTATTCCAAAGATTTACATTTCCTTTGAATTGTCTATATTATTATTATTTATTTTAAAACGCCATTGATTCCATGACCCTGTACATTCAAGGGGGTTACATATATAACATATGTCAAACAAGTACAATGGTGACGATAAATGAACTAACAACTAGTACAGAGAGAGAGAGGACCCTGTCCGCGAGGGCTTACAATCTACATCTATAGAGATGAAACGTTTCTTTTAACAGAGTGAAGTACCCCTTGTTTTTTAAAGTGTCTCATTTCCTGTTTTATATTGTTTCACTTGTCTTCACCAAACTCTCTTGAAATTGTTACAGGATATCACCCCAATACTGTGCTTAGTAAAGCACTATGGAGGATGAAAGAAGTTCTGCAGCACTGGTGTTTCATGCCCATTCCCCATCACATCCATGGTTCACGGGATGTTACAGTCAATAACTGCCTTCAGCCTTAGCAGTCTCTGCCTTCATGAAGTGACTGCTGAAGCCACTAATTGACATCATCGGTAGGGGACAGACAGAAAACACAGTGGTGTTGGAATGGTGGCAGCTTCAAAAGTGAATAATTTTTAGAACAGCCCTAACCACTAGACATTAAAAAAAAAATTAAAAAAAAAATCAGTTAACTCCTTTAATGTTAAAAGGTCCAATAATCTTTACTGGTTAGTTTTATAATTGGTCTTAACAATATTGGTAGTTTTTCTGTTACAGTTACAGTTCAGACTGCCTGATTTCACCATTGCAGAGATCACAGCTGTAGCTTAGCATTTCTTCACCCAGTGAAAAAATTCAGTCTGGTGCCTCCCACACGAGCACACACACAAACTAGTAGTTAACTAAATTTGCTTCCCCTATAAATGTAACTTTACATACAGTACAAACTGCTAAACAGTGCTTCTATACCACACATGACATAATACCTATGTACAACACACAATTTTAATATTTGGCTATGTCTACATTGCATAGTTTTATTTTTTTAGGATTTTAAAAGCACCGAAAATACAATTGTTCAAGCAGCCCCATAGACTGCACAATAGAAAAGATGGCCTGTAGTCTCCACAACGCGTCTTATCTACTATCGTCTTTTGGCAGCGACATATTCTACAACATGTTGTATAATACCACCGCTTTTAGTTTTTTCGCCATCTTCCCAGTAGGTACACTTCAACTGTGAGAGACAGAATCTAAAAAAAAAAAAAAAAAAATCGAGAAAATCACATTGTATGATTTTTAAATAATTAATTTGCATTTTATTGCATGAAATAATTTATTTGATCACCTATCAACGAGCAAGAATTCTTGCTCTCACAGACTTGTTAGTTTTTCTTTAAGAAGCCCTCATACTCAACACTCAACCTGTATTAATTGCACCTGTTTGAGCTTGTAACTTGTATAAGACACCTGTCCAAACACTCAATCAATCACACTCCAACCTCTCCACCATGACCAATAGCAAAGAGCTGTCTAAGGACACCTGGGACAAAATTGTAGACCTGCCCAAGGCTGGGATGGGCTACAGGACAATAGACAAGCAGATTGGTGAGAAGGTAAAAACTGTTGGTGCAATTTTTAGAAAATGGAAGAAACAAGATAACTGTCAATCTTCCTTGGTCTGGGGCTCCATGCAAGATCTCACCTTGTGGGGTAAGGATGGTTCTGAGAAAGGTCAGGAATCAGTCTAGAACTACATGGGAGAACCTGGTCAATGACCTGAATAGAGCTGAGACCATAGTCTCAAAGATTACCATTAGTAACAACCCGTCATGGATTAAAATCCTGCAGGGCCCGCAAGGTCCCTCTGCTTATGCCAGCACATGTCCAGGTACATTTGAAGTTCGCCAATGACCATCTGGAGGAGGCATGGGAGAAGCTAGTGTGGTCAGATGAGACCAAAATAGAACTTTTTGGTATCAACTCCACTCGCAGTGTTTGTAAGAAGAAGAAGTAGAACACTGTCCCAACCGTGAAGCATGGGGGTGGAAACATCATACTTCGGGGATACTTTTCTGCAAAGGAGACAGGTGGATTGCACCGTATTGAAGGCAGGATGGATGGAGCAATGTATAGCATGACTTTGGCCAACAACCTCCTTCCCTCAGTAAGAGCATTGAAAATGGGTTATGGCTGGATCTTGCAGGAGGACAATGACCTATAAAACACAGCCAGGGCAAGCAAGGAGTGACTCCATATGAAGCATTTCAAGGTCCCGGAGTGGTCTCAATACCTGAACTCAATCGAAAATCTGTGGAGGGATCTGAAACTCAATGTAGTCCAGCAACAGCCCTGAAACCTGAAAGATCTGGAACTGTCTAGATCTAAGACTTTCTTTGTTGCCCATAGCAACCAATCAGAGATCCCCTTTCATTTTTTCAGAGCACTACATGAAATGAAAGCTGAGCTCTGAATGCTTGCTATGGGCAATGAAGACTTACTGCCTAGACATACATGAGGCCCATTGTCATTTAGCTTTCAGCTAGCCTATACTCTACTGCACTATCGGCGACATGTATGAATGGGGCTGTGCCAGTTTTCTGGTGTACTTTGGGCCAAAAAGAATGTATGAACACGTGCACTACAGACTTTGGCGCGATAAGTCCCTTAGTGACACATTTATGATTCTTTGATGCCAAATCTAGGTGCAGAACAGATAGAACAGTTAGACCAGGTTAAAGGTGGTCTGCCTGAGCCAGACTTGTCGTATTGGCACTACAATGCGCCTGTATGTATGAACTGCTGAAGAACAGGGTCATACATTCTGGCACATTCTACACTGCCTTAAAGTGATTTAAAACTGGGCTGTCAGCTCCTGGATCCATACATGTCACCCTATATCTTAAAGATGAAAAAGTATTTTCCCTCAAAAGTCTAAGCTCTCCTAGTAAGCTTCATTTAGTATAATAATAAATATCTTAACTTTTTATGTCCTGCTCTGCTTCATAGGACACATTAAAATTTTACTTCAGATACAATTCTTTATAACTGTTAGCCTATTACAATAGTACCCGTTCTGCTCTATCTTTGGCCTTAAATCCACTTTCTTTATATCAGGGATTTCACCAGTCGAGGTGTCAATAATATGAGCGTATTTCTAAATCTTTTTTTTCTAAGAATGGAAGGGATTATATACCAACCTTGCTTTAAAACTAGGATTTCCCTTCACTTGGTGACTGCATTAAATAGTTATTATGGAGTCAAATTGGTCTTTAAAAGGAAAAAGGGCATAGATTTTAATACATGCCTTAAAACTATGAAATATAAGAGAATAAAGCCTGTTGGCATCTGACAATATAGAACTTTGCTATATAATTAAGATGAAAAATATCTTATGTGAAGAGATGTTTAATCAGTCACAATATCAAATACACAAAACTGATTTCAATTACATCTCAAAAATTCATAATACCACTGACCTTAACTAACAAAACAAAAAATAGTCCTCCACATGCAATAGCTGTGAGCTGAACATGTGTTTAATTCCAACAAAATTATGAGCGCTCTACACCTGTTTCAATGGAGTGAGAGAAATGCAGCTTGAATCCCCAACATTTGCCACAACCCATGCACATTAGATAATGTTATTACTAAAATGGGAAGGTTTAGCAATATTTGATCTGACATGTATGCTAGACTCAAGAACCACATTTTCTAATGGATATGAACTAATAATTGGAAGCCATTTATGTTGTGTACAGAAGCTACTTTGCTAGCCAAAAGCCATAGAGATTGATATTTTAACTATTCTTTTGTCTTACACAGGTCATAAATGCAATCATAAAGCCAGACAATAAATTTTAAATTATCACTGGAACATGGTTCGGATTAGCACAAACACAGATGTTGAAACTGTGTGTTTCATCATCTTACCAGGGGCATTGCTAGGGTCCCAAAACATTCGGGGCTCAGGCCCTTAAGTTTTTCTGAGTAGGGCTGGGTTCACACTGAATTTTTTGCGTCTCATTGTGAACTGCGGATGTATTTTTACAGAGAAAAACTTTTGTATGTAGGCTCAGGAGAAATATAAGTGATTACACTGCAGTTACATTTAGTGACTTACAGGAGACGTCTCTGAAGAGTTGTTCTCTTTCTCTTCTTCTCCATCTGTCCCAGATGCCATGATGACTTAGTCCACAACTCTTCACTGAAAAATTTACAAAACAAACATCTTAGACTCCTCCTTTTATCAGCATTTCTCTACAATTTCCTATCTCTATATAAAATCCCCATCTATAGTGCCCCAAATGGTAATAATTACCCCGATGTAGGTAAATATTTGCCCCCTATAGCCAGGTAGTAGCCCACTGTATCCATGTTGTAGCCCCCTTTAGCCAAGTAGTTGCCCCCTCTAGCCAGGTTATTAGCCCCTCTAGCCAGGTTACTGCCCTCTGTAGCTAGGTTACTGCACCGTTAGGCAGTAATATGCCCCCTGTAGCCAGTAATATGCTCCTTGTAGCCAGGTTACTGCCCCCTTAGCCAGTAATATGCCCCCTTAGCCACGTAATATGCCCCCCTAGCCAGTAACATGCCCCCTTAGCAGGTAACTGTACCCTCCTCCATACTGAGTTTGGTAAATGCCTAATATTTCCAAATACCCTATAAAATCTGCATCACTGTAATTGTTGTAGAATGGGATGATCATTTGTTATGTTTTGGATCTCTACAAAAATGTAATCCATGGAACTACAAAGGGGCAGCTACCTAACTTTAATGGACTGTTGTGTATGTGGCAGTTGATTACAGCAATATGTTCTACTAGACTCCACACCTCAGCCGAATACTCTTAGACATCATAACATAACTTGTCTCCATAGCTGAGGCATGTTCAGGGCTCAGTGGATAAAAATTAGCTCATGCTACATTTTCAGGCTCAATCTCTTTTGTGAAATGCCAAGGACTTAATACAGATGTCATGTTTAACATGTGGAGGTTGATACACTATTTCAGCCATGATTTTGGTGTAAGGCCTATCCAAGGAGTCTAAGTAGCCCCTGCGAGGGGGCTTGGACTCTGTTGCAAAAGAACTCCCAAGTTTCAACCATTCGCAAGGTCACCCCAGACATGGCTAGCATTCAGTTGTAGTACCAAAGAGTCAGGCAAAAGGGTAGTCAGATCACAAGCAAGAAGGTTAGGGCTGGTAGCATACGATCAGAGTTGGGTCACAGGCTCAATGTCAGGGCAGGCGGAGTTGAAGTGTTAATGGGTATAAAGAAGCCGAGATCAAAACTGAAGAAGACTAACAGGAATGATCGCCAAACACAGGTAAACCTAAAAAGGAGCACTAACAGACTGACAAAGTGGAGTGAAGGAGAAGCACTTAAGTAGAATAATTTATCAGTGCATTGGTTCTGGGAATGCTTGGTGGGACACACTTTAGTTACGGAAGGTATGTGCACTTGCTGTAATCATCATGCAGAGGAGGAGAGAGAGAATGGCTGGGTCTTCCGGTAACAGCCCTGCACATCCGGCATGTGGAGCGGAAAATGAGGAGAGGTGATTAAAGACACAGGTGTGACAACATGTAGGTTACACAGTTGTCATCTTCCTCACCTTTACTTTCTTCATCAGCCTTTCCAGAATAACATATCCATATACAGTCCCCAAATGGTATAGGCATGACTAGCTCTGATTTACTGAAAAGGATACAAAAAACTTTTAATACAAAATGAGCAACTACTGTAGATAAAATCTCTAAACAGATCCATGAAATTGTACAATGTACAACTGATATAAAATGCTGAATGCATGACACCACAGACACTCTTGAGTAATTTAAGGAGAGGCTTAATTGTTATTAATCAAAACTGGAAAAATATAAAAGTAAAAGAAACCAGCACTATCTATTCCATTCCGTACACCTTCAATATAAATGATCTAATACAGCACCAATCACAGAAAAAAATGGTTCAAGTGCCATAATTAATCCAATACAATTAGGTACCTAACTCAGTATTGCTTATTCCACGCTCAGCTACTGTGTGGAACGTTTTAACATACAACTTCAAATAACCGCTTCAAACCACACATGAAAACGGCTTCAATAGTTGACAAAAAGTTACAAAAAACTTGCCACATACCTACACATATCCCCTTCTGGATGCTGTATCCAGTGATATAGTGTGTATGGCAATTCGCTCACAGTAGGAAGCTTCTGTGTTTCAACTGACCGAGCACTTCAGCCAGTAGCGTTCAGGTCTCTTACTCATACGAACTGGCTGGCAGACTATGGTGATGTCACCTATACTAAGGGGGCCTATCCAATACACAATGCTACCAATGTGTTTTAGAAGATTACAGGGCTTCATTTATCAGGGTCCTATCAATATAAATCTTTATCTATATAGATATTAACATATTAACATATTAACAAGAGCTTACAATCTATGTGGGAATAGGAGTGAGCCGAAAAGTGAGAAGTGCCTGGTTTACACAATGGTCCAGCCATCTTAAATAAATACAGGTTAGTATACATAAAAGTGGATGAACCTGCCACCCAGACAGTACCTCTTTATAGAGATAAGTTCATGTTAGTGCCCAAGTGCATAGAGATTAGGGAAAGTGTCTGACTGAAGGAGGGGGATTGCCAATTAGGGATCTTGGTAGGGCCTCCTGAGAAGCTGTATTCTCAGGGTGCACTTAAAACTATGAGGGTAATGATTAAGTCTGATGATATGGAATTGTACATTTCATAGAACTGGTGCAGCACCTGTGTAGTCTTGGAGGCGAGCATGGAAGGTTTGGATAATTGAGGCATTTAATACAAGATGATCAGCGGGATGCAGAATCCGGGTAGAGTGGTAGACAGAAATGAGGAAGGAAATGTAGGGGGTGCAGCGCTGTGGGGAGCTTTATGGGGAAGAGTGATTAGTTTAAACTGTATTCTGTACTGAATTGGCAACCAGTACAGTGATTGACACAGGGTAGAGACATCAGTATAGCGGGTGGAAAGAAAGATTAACATGGCTGCTGCATTCAGGATGGATTGGAGAGAGGAGAATTTACAGAAAGGAAGATCAATAAGGAATTACATTAGTCGAGATGAGAAAGTATAAGTCCAACAAAAATTTTTGTTGTTTACACAGTGAGAAAAGGACGGAGGGCGAAAAGTCCGAAAATTGGTTAAGGCGCGGCAGTTTTTGGGCACATTACATCACTGTAAAGTCCGTCCTCACTGTAAAGTCCAATCCTCTCAAAAATCTGGCATCGGTTATACCTTGCATAGCAAGCTTAATGCGCAGAAGGCGCATTGCCCCTAAAAAGGTGCTTTGCACAAATCATGGCGCAGAGCGTATCGTTGGTAGTGTATGTAATTTGCCTATCGAGGCGCATTGCCTAACGGAGGCGCATAACGTATCATTACTACTATATATAATGCACCTTTTTAGACGCATTCCACCGTGTCGTACCCTGCATATACTGCACCTAGTTTTGGTGTACTACAGTTCATTTACAACGAGAATATGGTGTCAAAAGTGTTTTTAGCACAAAATAGACCAAAAAAAGGGTGCTTGCATATTGGTACATGTCGCCCGGATTGTGGAGATGTTTTTGATAAGAGCAGCCAAGGAATTATATATAGCGAGTGAAGGACACATTTCATTGTATTATAATGCCAAGACAGCTGGCTTGCTTGCTTCCCGGGAGTTATGGTAGTACCACACACTAAAACGAAAATATCAGGATTAGTTTGGTTAGTAGATGGCAGAAAATCAGTTTTAGTAAGGTTTAGTTTATGAAAGAGACAGGACATGATGTTGGAGACAACAGACGGATAGTCACCAGTGTTTCATAGCAGGTCAAGGGTGATGTCACAGTAAGAAATGTGTAATTGAATGTCATCACAGAAGACATGGTACTGTAAGCTAAATCTGCTGAAGGTTTGACCAATGGGGGCTGTGTAAAGTGAAAATAGAAGAGCACCAAAGACTGATCGCTAAGGAACCCAAACATTAAGAGGAAGAGGAGAAGAAGTAGAATTGATGTATAAAACACTAAATTGGTGGTCAGAGAGCTAGAATGAGAACCAAGAGTGTCCTTGAAGCCAATGAAGCTGAGCACGCTGAGGAGAAGTTGGATAACTATAGTGTTAACTTCTGCAGACAGATCCAGAAGAAGCAATAATGAGTAGTTGCCCAGAGATTTAGCCATCATTTGAAACTTTAGCTAGAGCAGTTTCTGTGAAGTGTAGAGTGCAGAAATCTGATTGCAGAGGGTTGAGAAGAGAGTTAGTAGACAGATAGCAGATTAGGCAAAAGTAGACCAAATGTCCCAAGAGTTTAGAGATGAAGGGCAGGTTAGAGACTGGTTGGTAGTTAGCAGTGCAAGATGAGTCCAAGATGTACTTTTTCAGTTAGAGGTTATAACAGCGTGCTTAAAGGAGGATGGGAAGATCCCATTAGAAAAACAGTGGTTAAAAATTGTAGTTAGGTGGGAAATGAAAGGTGGGGACAGGGATGAGATGGGAAGAGCTGGGATAAATAAAGCAAGTAGTGGGGAGAGCAGGCAAATGAAGCATTCTGTTGTTGGATCCAGTGGCGAGAACACACTCGGAAAATGTGGGAGGGGACAGGATTGATATTACTTGGGGAATGAGATATGATGTATTTCCGGATACCCTAATTTTATATTCGAAATTAGTGGCCATATGTTTTATATATTCAAAATTAGCACAGAGGTTAGTGATTCATGTCGTTTTGACTTTTTGTGTTGAGACAAGAGAGGTGAAATATTCTTGTTTAGCATGGTGAAGGTCACAGTAGTAAGTCCTAATAATGAATTTGTAGTGGAAAAGTCTGCAGATAGCTTTGGTTTTCTCTACAGACATTCAGCACACCTGAAATGTTTCATTATAGCATGTGACAGCTGGGTTAGTATGGGAGATAGAGGAGAGCGGGAACAGTGAGGACTGTAGAGAGTCTATGAGTTGCTGAATGTTTATAGTACAAAACGTAATTAGGCTGTGCACATCTAAAATATACTTTGAATACGTAAGCATAGGTGCACACTGAAAAGGCAACAGCATACATCTAATACAAATAACAGTGGCACACTAAAGACCAAGTAAAACCTCAAGGTATATAGGAATATTGGAAATGCATTACTGCTAAGGAAAATATGAAAAACCTGGGACTCTTAGTTTACAGTTTTTGATCAAAGATTGTATTAAGCTCACCTCCCAAAACGTCAAGGGGTTCCCAGAGCAGGTGAGTCCCTACACTAAAACATGTTACCTGGCTAGGAGTCCATTCAGACTGCCACTTCCCCAGGAGTGATAGGAACCTGCTATTGAATTTATCCATGCACAGGTTTAAAAGAGGCGGCTGAGTGCAGCAAGCCAATGAGATTGCATTTCTCAAATAGACTACAAAACGTAATTAGGCTGTGCACATCTAAAATATACTTTGAAAACGTAAGCATAGGTGCACACTGAAAAGGCAACAGAACATCTAATACAAATAACAGTGGAAACACTAAAGACCAAGAAAAACCTCAAGGTATATAGGAATATTGGAAATGCATTACTGTAAGGAAAATATGGAAAAACCTGGGACTTTATTTTCAGTTTTTTTGATCAAATGATTTTTTAAAGCTCACCTCCCAAAACGTCAAGGGGTTCCCAGAGCAGGTGAGTCCCTACACTGTAGAGAGTCTATGAGTTGCTGAATGTTTATAGAGCAGAGATTTCTGAATGAGTGATGGGCAGGTGTGTCCAGAAAAGGCTGGGAATTGTTAATGGTGAAGGATATAAGGTTATGATCAGAAAGCGCAAGATGAAAATTAGTAAAGTTAGAAATTAAGCAGAGCCGATAGTAGACCAAATCATGTATGTTCCCATCCTTGTGTGTGAGGGAATTTTTGAGGCACTGAGGGAAGAGGTAAATAAAAGAGACTGAGAGGCAGAAGGAGATATGGGGTTATCAATTGAAATTTTGAAATCACCCATGATGAGAGTGGATATTTCAGTAGAGAGGAAATGAGAAAACCAGCCAGAAAAATGATTGAGAAACTGGTGGGGTGAGCCAGTGACACAGTAAGAGAAAATGTTGCAAAGAGTCTGAGGGTGTGAAGCTCAAATGAGAGGAAAGTCTGGGAGTATGGGTGAAGTTTAGGCCACCAGAAGTGAGAGCAGCAAGGGAAGTAGTGTCAGAATGGAGCCATATTTCTGTTAGAGCTAACATGTTGAAGGAGATTGAAAGGAATAGTTTATGTACAACAGTAAGTTTGTTACAGAGTTCGAGAGTGCACATTTAAAAGAGGCAGGAAAAGATGTACAATGAATGGTAAGCAGATTAGAAGGGTTTCTGTGTGAGGCAGAAAAGGAGGTGGCATTGGCAGTAAAACAGGGTGGTCCCAGGTTAGGAGATATCTCCTGCAGCGAGACGCAGGAAATTAAAAAGCAACAGTAGATGGTTCATTGACTTACTCGAGCAACGTTTGTGTAGTACTGTGGAAGGAAGTGGTTTGGGAACTTAAAGAAAGTAAATGGTGCATGGAAGATGAGGAAAGGAGAGATCGACTGATGTGGATAGAATTCTCTGGAAGCATAACTGAGTGCTAAAATAGTAGACAAATAGTGTTAAATAGATTGAAGCAGAAAAAA
Organism: Phyllomedusa bahiana; assembly: GCA_025379985.1. Classification (NCBI taxonomy): domain Eukaryota; kingdom Metazoa; phylum Chordata; class Amphibia; order Anura; family Hylidae; genus Phyllomedusa; species Phyllomedusa bahiana. The sequence goes on along the minus strand of JAODAL010034133.1, from coordinate 25,744 downwards.
TAATGACTAGTAGTACGTAATATCGATAGACAGGCTACTCACAAGGAAATCTAAAGTTCAGGCCATCCATCTGTCCTGATTCCTAGATGCACTTAGGGCCACATGTATGAAACCTCTCTAGGTCGAAAACTCTCTTTGTTACCTATAGCAACCAATCAGAGTGCCCCTTTCATTCCATATAGTGTTCTGGAACAATTAGAGGGGCGCCCTGATTGATTGCTGTGGGCAACAAAGAGAGTTTTAGACCTAGACAGTTTTAGTATATGTAGCCCTTAGAATCTGGGACTTTGAATAGGTCACCACAGACCAAGGTCACTAAAGATCTTGTGGCTAAAATATATGAAATATATACTAGTTTTTACAGTTCCCTGATTTAACCAGTGGTTCTAGATGAAAACATGGGCAAGGACACAAGGAAGCAACATGGTAACAGGGATGCTGTAACAAGTGTAAGTGGATGCTCTATGCTAACCTCCTAGAGCACTGTCTAAGGAGCCCCTAGTGTTCATCTTCAATCTCCACAAGGATGCTTGTACTCCGCTGCAAAGGAACTCCCAAGTTTCTACCCACTGTGATAGCTGGCATGCAAGCATGGTAAAGGAGTGCTAGGAAGGGAGGTGGTTGGGTCACTAGCCAGAAGTTCAGGGCGGGTGACATACACTCATAGTCAAGATCACAGGCACCAGGTCAGGAAAAGCAGAGTTCAGGTGTAAATGGGCCAGGAACACCAAAATCAATACCAGAAATCACAAACAGAAAAACTAGCCATACGCAGGTAGACACACTAATTTGCACCAACAAACTGACAAAGTAGAGTGGGGTAGTAGCACTAGACTAAGAAAGAGTCCCAGACCACTGGCTCTGGGAAAGCTGGATGACCCTTTATTTCAGAGCAGTGCGCGCACATGCCATAATTTAGCACATAGCGGTGGGTAGCTGATGAAGAGACAGTGATAGAGGCATCTGCAAGCAAAAGTCGCCGCACACCCCTTTAGAGGAGAGCAGGAAGAAGTGAACTGAAATACAAGCATGTCCAGGGCTGCAGGCATCAACTGTGGTACAGCCCATGTCAGATGCTTTGTATATAATTATCTACACACATAAACACAAGGCAATAAGTGGTCAACAGTCCTGGGGTTCAACAAAGGTTGCACATACCAAAAACACAAGACAACAAATACATAGCAGTTGTTTTGGGCTTAACTACTTTCTAACTGAAGTTGCCATTTAGCAATTTCTGAAGAGGAGTTTACCTTATTTTTGTTTGTTTTTGAATTTTATATCTTACCACCACTATATACACTATATTTCCTTTTTTTCTGTACTTTTTGCACTTTTACTCTGTGGGATAGTGGACCAGCCACATTGTGTTCACTGAGTAAGATCCTATGTGTGATAATTGTGAAGTGTTCCATTGTATTCTGTTGTTTGGCCACAAGATGCTGCTATTTCCAGTTTCCGAGTTATGCAAATGAGAGACATGTTACAAGACCCAAGGCTGCGGCCATCTTAAGTCAGAAGAAGCCTCAGTGAGATCAGGAGAGGACAGGAGCTGAGCAAGGATCGATTCAGCTTTCTCAGAATTTGCCAGGCTCTAGACTGTGTTGCTTCAGAGAGAAAGGAGAGCCTGACTGTTACACGACCTTTTTTGTCTGGGGACCTCCCGAAAAAAGGGGACACTTTGCAGAGATTCAAAAGCGATTGCATCGAATATCGACTCCAGGGGTTTTGAACCGCACCTCAGAGCAGAACGCCAGTCACCGTGAGGTAAACTATCACCTGGTGACACCCAGACTCGGACTGTGAAAGGTCTGTTATAATTTATTAGCTCAGGTTTGGTTACAGGCCAAAATGGGGTTTCCCAAGCATGCCTTCCTGTTCAGGGCTTAGAAAAGAGTTTGTTTTCACACCGATATTCACGCGACCGATTCGCCTATGGGAAAGTTTGTATCACATGTGCATGTGGGAGGGAAGAAGGGTAAATTCGGTTAAGTTTTAAGCTGCGGTGCTGCACTGCGAGCACACCCGTGAATGGCTCCACATGCAATCGTTCCCCTCTGTTTGAACGGGTTTTAAAAGGAAAAAGGAGCCGGCCTTTTTCCGACCCCCCAGGAGCAAAGTCATCAGGCCCCAAGGTACACTCCTGGGGCGCGCTTTGCAGCACGGGGACCTCGGATACGAGTTTGTATACGGGTGTTCTGGTGGATTTTTTTGCCATATTTTTCTAGAAAGTTCAGTAAATCAAAGTGTTTTGAACTGGTGTTGGAGTCATGTTCTTTGTCTGTGACTTCGCTGTATTCCGGAGAGCCTGCCTCGGTGCTCGGTGCCAATGAAGCTGCATCGGCAGAAAAGGCTTACATTTTCATAAATACAGAGACCCCTCATTGACAAAAGGGTTGTTTTCCTATGAGTACATTTTAACGCTAAAACAAAAAACGACATGCCGTTAAAACAAGAAACATAAGTGACCAAACATCCTGCAACCAATAAAGAGCACTAGCTGGTGGTGATAGCCTTAAGGTCTAGGATGTATTTGTGTGGCATTTTCTGGGACCAATCATCCATTTGGAAGACACTGTCAGCTGATCCTAATATGGATCTATCTAGTCCCCAGAGTTGACTGCTAAGCTCTTATCAATCGACTTGAGGCCTTAACAACTGACTTAACAACTGTTAGAGACTTCACAACACGGTAACTTATATGTCCCCCAGTATAGTCAAAAAGGTCCCCCAGTAAGTTATATGTCCCCCAAAAATAGGAAAATATTTCCCCAGTAATTTATTTCCCCCATGTGGGTAATAGCTCCCCCAAAAATTAAAATGTCCCACAAGAATGGGTAATAGGGCCCCCATATGGGTAAGGGTTTCCCTAAGTTATATGTTTCCCAGTGGGTGAAAATAATTTTTATATTTTTCCAAATGGGTAGGTTTGCCCGGGCATGAAAGGGGATCCCGGAAAACCCCGAAGCGATGGCATAACCACGCCGGGGAACGGAATCCAAGTGGGTCCCGGTTTTCACCAGACCCGCCCAAAGCGGGATTACTTGCTGCAGCAGAGCACCAGGGCCTACCCGTGACGTGACTTTCTTGCGGAGACAGCCCCGTGTACGGGTACAAAATCGAAGGGAGCCGAACGGGACAGGCAGAAGGCAAACGGCGGGCAATGGTTCGTGGTCGGAGATAGGAAGGAAGGTCAGGGCTGGCGGCAATATTCGTGGTCGAGGAACGGAGGCAAACGGTATGATAATCAGACAAGACTCAGGAATAGTGATGAGCGATTACGTTGACTATCGTCATCGGGTTGATAGTCGATATCGGCAATTATCAAGATGGAATTTCGATAGTTCGATAAAGATTACCGCCGAGTGACCATACTAAAGTCTATGGAGAGAACAACACCTTCATTCTTACACCCAAAAAGGCTGGAGAACTGGAATTAAACAATCCCAAACATCAAATAGATAACGTGCTACATCTTAGGCAACACACTAGGTTTATACATACAAGCCACAGAAAAAAAGTTCAAAGACCTTCCACAATTCGCCTGTCTTGTACACACCGCACATGACCCTTAAATCCTGCATGACCCACAAATTAAAAATGTGCCAGATGGCATATGCTTTGAACCATCATTTTACTTTGAACTGGACATTGAATACTCCCCTGTCTCTGAGACCGCAGCATGAAGCCCAAACCTGCAGACCCCAGATTAAAAAGTGCCGGACATCAACATAATCTTTTCAATCAGCCATTTTAGTAAGAAACTGGACATAGACTAATCCCTGTCCTGGGCCACAGCATGGAGCCCCAAACCTGCATGACCCCCAGATCATAAAAAGTGCCCGGAAAAAGGAGTCGTTAACTGACAATGACTAAACTCTGTCTGGGCCCACAGCATGAGTCCAAAACCTGCATGACCCCCAGTTAAAAAAGTGCCGGAAAAAGAAGTCTTTTTAACCACCATTTTAGTTGAACTGGACATTTAACTATATCTGAGTCCTGTTCACCCGCAGTATGACTCATTAACCTGTCTGATAACCCACAGATTAAAAAGTGCGCCGGAAAAAGGAGTCACTTACGCAACACCATTTTAGTTCACGGACATGAGAATATCCTGTCCGGGGCGCACGCATGATCCCCTAAACCTGCATGACCCAAGATTTAAAAAAGTGACGGAAATAGAGTCTTATCTTAACCACTATTTAGTGACTGGACAAAAAAACATTAACTATGTCTGTTCCTGTACCGCAGTATGGACCATTAAACCTGCCTGACCACAGATTAAAAAATGGCCGGAAAAAGGAGTCTTGTCAACCACCCATTTTGTTCACTGGACATTACTATATTGTCCTGTACGCAGAATAACCTTTAAAACTGTCCTGACCCTCAGATTACAAAGGTTGCTGGGAAAGGAGTCCTTTGAACCACCATTTTATTAACTACTTGACTATTCCTGTCCTGGGCCACAGACATGAGGCCCCAAACCAGCATGACCCACAGATTAAAAAGTGCCAGAAAAAGGAGTCTTTCAACCACCATTTTAGTTGAACTGGACATTGACTATATCTGTCCTGGGCCACAGTATGAGCCCCAAACCTGCATGACCAACAAATTAAAAAAAGTGCCGGAAAAGGAATCTTTCAACCACCATTTTATTTGAATTGGACATTGACTATACTGTTCCAGTACCCACTGGTATGACCCATTACAACCTGTCTGACCCACAGATTAAAAAGCTCTAGGAAAAAGGAACTTTGAACCACCATTTTCGTTCTAACTGGACATAGACTATACCTGTATCTGTGTACCCCTCTAGTAGACCAGTTAAACCTGTCTGACCCACAGAGAGAGCAAAAAGTGCCGGTGACAAACAGGAGTCTTGAACCAACCACTTTATTTTCACTGACATAGACTATCCTGTCCTGGCGCCACGCATGAGCCCCAAACTGCATGACCTCCCAGATTTAAAAAGAGTGGCCGGAAATAGGAGTCTTTTAAACCATAATTTTAGTTGAACAGGACATTGACTATACCTGTTCGTAACCACTGTATGACCATGTAAACCTGTCTGACCCACAGATTAAAAAGTCCGGAAAAAAGGGAGTCCTTTGATCCACCCTTTTAGTTTAAATGACATAGACATACCTGTTCTGTACCACAGTAATGACCATTAAACCTGTCTGACCCACAATTAAACAGTGCCGAAAAAGGAGTCATTGAACCACCATTTTAGTTTCACTGGACATAGACTATCCCTGTCCCGGGCCACAGCATGATCCCCAAACCTGCATGACCCCCAGATATTAAAAAGTGCCCAGCGAAATCAGGATTCCCCCCTTTTTTTGTTTTTAACAACCACAATTTCTTAGTTGAACTTGAACATTAACTAATAATCTGTCCCTGTACCACATGTATGAACCATTAAACCTGTCTGACCCACTGATTAAAAAGTGCCTGGAAAAAGGAGTCTGTCAACCACTCATTTTAGTTTCACTGACATTAACTATATTTGTCCTGTAACCGCAGTATGACCATTAAACCTGTCCTGACCCACAAGATTAAAAAGTGCTTGGGAAAATGGAGTCCTTTAACCTCTCCATTTTAGTTTGAACGGACATTAGACTATATCTGGCACACGGGCCTCATAGCATGAGCCCCAAACCAGCAATGACCCACAGATTAAAAAGTGCCAGAAAAAGAGTCATTTTCAACCACACATGTTTAGATCTTACACATTGGTCAATGCCTATATCTGTCCTGGGCCACAGTATGACCCCAAACCTGCTCATGACCAACAAATTTTAAAAAGTGCCGGAAAAAGCGAATCTTTCAACAACCATTTTAGTTTGAACTGGACATTGACTATACCTTTCTGTACCACAAATATGACCATTAAACCTGTTCTGACCACGAGGATTAAAAAAGTGCCGTAAAAAAGGAGTCTTTGAACCACCATTTTAGTTTCACTGACAATAGACTATCCCTGTCCGGGGCCACAGCATAAGCCCCAAACCTGCGAGTGACACCTCAGATTGTAAAAAGTGCCACTGGAAATGGAGTACTTATAACCACTATTTAGTTTCTAATCTGGACATTAACTATATCGTCCTGTACGCAGTAATGACCATTAATCCCTGTCTACCCACAGATTTAAAGAGTGCCAAAAAAGGAGTCTTTCAACCACCACTTTTAGTTTCACTGGACATTAACTATATTTTCCTGTCTACCCGCAGTATGAACCATTAAACCTGTCCTGACCCACAGATTAAAAATGCAGCGGAAAAGGAGTCTTTGAACCACCATTTTAGTTGAACTGAGACTCATTGACTATACACCTGTCCTGTCACACAGCATGAGCCCCAAACCAACATGACCCAAGATTAAAAAGTGCCAGAAAAAGGAGTCTTCTATCAACACCATTTCTTTACAGTGAACTGGACATTGACTAAATCTGTCCCCTGGGCCACAGTAAATGTTCCACCAAACCTGGCCATGACCAACAAATTTTATTAAAAAGCGCCCGAAAAAGGAGTCTTTGAACCACCATTTTAGTTTAACTGGCTAGACATACCTGTTCCTGTACCACAGTAAGAACCATTAAACCTGTCATGACCCACGAGATTAAAAAGTCCCTCCCGGAAAAAGGAGTCTTTCACCACCAATTTTAGTAGAACTGGACCATAACTATCCCTGTCCTGGGCCACAGCATGAGCCCAAACCTGCATGACCTGCCAGATTTAAAAAGTGCCGAAAAAGGATTCTTGAACCACCATTTTTAGTTGAACTGGACATTAACCTAGATCTCTCCATGTACCGTCGCAGTACGACCATAAACCTGTCTGACACCTAGATAAAAAAGGCTGGGAAATAGAGGAGTCTTTGAACCACCATTTCTCTAGTTGAACGGACATTGACTACTAATCACCTGTCCCCTGGCCACAACATGAGCCCCAAACCTGCATGTACCCCCCAGATTTAAAACTGCCGGAAAAAGGAGTCTTTTCAACCACCATTTGTAGTTTGGAACTTGGACATCGAATATGCCTGCCTGGACCGTCAGCATGACCCCAAACCTTTCTTACACCCACAGATTATACAATGCCGGAAAAAGGAGCCTTGTCTCTCCACCAATTTAAGTTGAACCGACACATAGACGATACCTGTTCTGTACAATCAGTATGACTACTCTCTAAACTCTCTGACCCACCAGATTAAAAGTACCGATAAAAGAGTCTTTCACCCACCATTTTAGCTTGAACTGGACATAGACTAATTTCTGTCCTGGGTGATGCCTCCATCTGTTCAAGACTCCTGTACCTCCCTGTACAATTCAGAGGAATATTTGTATCAGCTATATGTTCATTGCCAGTTTTTTAGTAAAGTTTAGAATTCTAGAAAACGAACATTTACTTAAAATCAGGATCGGAATCCCACACATCTTGTTTCTCTTTTTTTAAATTATTAAAGGTTTGTCTCCCTACAGGATTGCTAGCTCTGTTAAATCATTTTTACAATATGTTTGCCATTAACAGTTTTCCTACCTATCTCCTGTTGATCTGACTAGCAACCAGACCCATGATCGCACTCTCTTGACAATTGTGAAGACAACTAGTCTGTTAGAATACAACATTTTTTTTTATAATAGGACCTGTAGTATTGCTGCATTTCAAACAAGCAGCACGACCCAAAAAACATTATAAAAATGCGACTTCCAGCCACTTTAAAAATTGTGAGAGGGAGAAAATGCCACTTATAAGCCCGACCTTTCCTGTTCCAAAGGACCATGATTATAGCTGCATCGTCACAGCACGCATGACCCAAAAAATTAAAAAATGACTTCTACAGCCACTGTTTAAAAATTGTGAGGGTAGAAATCACTTAGAAGTCCACAATTTCTCAGTTCCAAAGGACGCGTGATTCTAAGCTTGTATATCTCCAATCACTAGCACCATGAACGCCCGCAAATAATAGTAAAAATAGCCCTCTCAGCCAACTGTTTAAAATTGTGAGGGAGAAATGCCAACTTAGAAGCCACAACTCTGTTCCAAACCACAATGATCTTAATAGCTGAATACTCACAGCACCATAGAACCCAAAACCCATTGACAATGCGAAAATTCTAAAAGGATGGAAGTGACGTAAAGGGACAATAAACGGTTTATGTACATGAAACCGTGGTGTCTTTTACAATCTCCTCACAAGACAAACACCTACAAAATGTCAACTTTTGGGACAACGAGAATAAAAATTTGCAGTAAGAAATCTGACACACATTTTTAAAAACATTTTTCAAGACGGACCAGATCTCACCGGTTTGAAGCGGATAATGTGAAGTAGACCGGCCAACTAACTCGGTGGCCCCTAGGCAATTGCGGGGCCACAACATCATCTGAATATCCATTCCTGATCATCTTGATAAAGTCAAACGATCCACATTATCAGTGAAATGCCGATGCATTTGTCTGTAATGATCCTCCAGTCTGTGCTGAAGGTCCGATGCAGATAATGACGCTCTAGGCTGCTGGGCAGGACAACACACACTAAGGCGTGGCGACTGCGAAGCTCACTCCACTTCAATAACCATTTTGGATACCCAGAGTCGATTGGTCCGGAAACATATCCAAAAACATCTGTGTCTGAGACGCAGATATTCGTGCACCGATGCGATCTAAGTTGCGGGTCTCTGTTGTTGGTTATGTTGCCCCTGCATTACATGCGTTTGTGAGGTGGTGTAAATAAATGATTGCCAAGGTTCCACCCATTAGGCCTTCTGCCCACCTTGCCTGCTTTGACGGGTGCCCTTTTTTTGCCACTTCAAGGCTACTGGCACTCACTGCTGGTCACGATGCTGACATTGTTCCAGCCGTGTGACATTTGACATAACGTGAAAGCAGACGGAAACAGACTTGTCTCCAGTTGATCAATGCCAGCAATGTCTCCAAGTTCCTGCATTTTTACTCTCTATTTAGCGTGGGTGGAAGAAAGTGCTAGATTGGTTTGCTGTCTACCGGGGGAAACCAGAGGGTAGCCACCCATTAACTGTACTGTTCATTTTTGTATGGCCGTTTAAAAACGAGGATCATGTTGGAGGAATGGAAGCATCCAAGCACTCATTTGAGAGATATGAGCTTTGATTTCCAAGCCTCCTGTGTGAGGGGCACTAGCAACAGATCTACCTCATCTGTCCTCCTCCAACTTCAAACTTCGTGCCAACCTCTCTTCTCAAGGCTAGTGGACTGTCGTTTTTCTAGGAATACCTTCCTCATCCTACTCCGCTGCGCTCCGCACAGCTTAAACACAGCCCTGACTTCCCTCAGATGATGCACCAGAGAGCTGAATTCGTCGTCCTGTTGCACGATCGCCCCTGGAACCCCGAACCACTTGCCTAATAAAGACCGATGACAAATGTGAAACTGTCTGGCCTTGCGTGGATTCGACGGAGATAAAGGCTCCTTGTCCCAATCAGTGTCCGTCTCCTCGCTCCATTCGCTGGTGGGACCTGATGTTTTTCAGAGTGTCCAACATCGTTCCAGAACTAAGATCACCACAATGGTCCATGCCGTGACAAGGTCCATGTGTCCGCACTGACCATTCTTTGGTGGCTTCTTCAAAACTGGCAGGATGGGTGGCAGACTCTTTCACCTCCACCAGTACTCGGTGGCTCAACAACCCCGAAGTACCGCACCGCTGAGCTTGTCAGGACCATCGTGTCACTTCGATACTGCGTAATGGCATTCGCTAGCTGAGCCCACAATCTCTGGATCATATGGGAGGTGGAATTTCCACCGTGTTTGCCACGTCAACAATGAGACTTGATGGGAGCCTAGCTGACTTTTGCCATAACCGCAAGCCCAGGCGGGACTAACGCAGGGTGACGAACGTCGGAGGATTCGAACTCAAACCGACGAACGCCTTCCTCAGAGGCAGTCCACAGACCCCGTTAGCCGCTTTAAAGAAATTTCTGCGAAGACAAGCGTCTCATGACATGTGCCAGGCAAGTGATGTGCCTCCACCTACCGATCTTAAGGCACGCCGAGCAGATATATTAGCCCGGTTAATCCACACCAAAACTATCACCACCTTATGCGGCTGGCCACAAAGGTTCTTGTCAACCCAGCCATCACCACTCTCGTGCGGACAGCCGTCCACAGCTTCCTGAACCTGTGTGTAGACGGTCTCCAGACAATTAATTTCAACCGACTGCCCCCCCCCCCCCCCTGGGTTTTTTTTTTTATCTGTCTCTGGTCCCGTTTATGCACCAGAGAACCTTGTGGAAAGAGCCCCTGCACCATCCCAGCGGTATTTTGAGAAGAGCGGCCGCCGATCCTGAGAGCCACCGACACCACCAGAGAATCCACCCAGTTGAGCTGTCACATAGATATATCACCCTGGCCATGCTTACTAGTCCATGAGTCGTGGTCCAATGACTTTCCGGACAGAGATGCAGACAATGCCTTGAAAATTTTAAGATGACACGTGGCTTGGCCAGGCAGGGACGGCTTATTCCTGGGCAAAGAAAACGCCTGCTCGGCATCTGTATTAGGGGCAGGCAAGGCCCATCACGTGCCGAGACCCCATTCCCGTCCACCAGACGGAAAGGCAACACTTCCAAGACCAACAAGCCTGGCAATCCGACAGTGTCAGGCACGCTTTTTCTTGGTTTGGTAAGGTTAGGGTTAAACTTTCTTCTGCTTCCCAAAACTGGAAGACAGAATGCTGTGCTGGCTAACTGCCCCGCTGTACGTTGGCAGTGTCGAGTCAACTGGCGTACAGGAGAAGGGATAGACATGGGTCCTCAGTGGTGCTGTGGAGTACGGCGGACCCAAGCGACCGGTATAATAAAGCTGAAGCGAGCTTGATCCCTGATCATGACGTCTGCGAGACGACATGGGCAGCTGAGGAACGCTTGGTGTTGGGCGAGGAGGAGGAGGCGAAACAGAGGCTGTGACAGTGCGCGGTTTTGAAGTCCCGCATCGTGTGGACTTTTCGCCAAGTTTATCCCTCGATTTCAACACTGCTTTCGCTGCATGTGACTAGGACATGTTGGTGGTGGTTAAACCACCTAAATTCTGCCTCGACTGATGCGTTATACATTGGCAAAGTGGTATACTGACATCGGCTGGGTGAAATCAGAGCCTTGCTCAACAAGAAAGGCCGCAGCTTGAGAGGTCCCTGGGACCTTTTTGAGACGGACCTATAATCGAGGAGCGGGGTTTCCGCTGACCGCTGGCTGGCCGGAATCTCATATCAGCCGGACTTGTGCGACCGCCCTCCATCCCTTGATGAGCGGGACCCGTTATTGACACTACCCCATCGTCTTACCATCCTTGTCCAGACTGATGATCTCTCGACAAAGCAAATTCGTGCGGAACAACGACCTACGATGGATCCGCAATGGCGTAACTCCCCCCCGTCATCATCATCATCAAACATAGGTGACTGTGTCGTCCTGACATTCTCATCCAGGAGGCGCGGAGCTACAAGCAAGATCACTGCAAGGCCGTTGCGACCGCCATCCCATGAAGGATCTTTTTGCTGATTGACCGCTTTTCCTTCTCCTCCTCTGATGGCATCACTGGAGCATCAAGAGCACAGACAAAATCATACCCTTTGCCCTCTTGATCTTTGGAAATAGCCTTCTGAACCCCAACCCGCATTTTGTCATCAATAGAAGTCTCTTCAGAAAATGGAATCTATCACACGTGGTGGGAACAGACGAGTTGACATTCGGCTGCCTTCGCTTCATGTTGGAACAGATGCTGAGTGATGCAGATGAAGACATTTCGTGGCCGTACTAGGGAGTAAACGAGGAGGTAATGACTGCTGATGCAGGGTTGTCATTAACCACTGAAGAACAGATTTGCAACGCGTCGTTACTGAGATTCACAGGGCCCTGACCCCATGACGATACAGGCCCTAACGGTCCTGCAACCGACGCTCCGTGGCATGGCTTTTGTCGCCACACAGAAGGAGCACCTTCTCCCTCTTACTTCTACCTACATGTCCTACCCCCCTCTTTGGCTCGCTTACCACTCGCTGCAATTCCGCTCCAATGTTCAAGAAAGATATAATTTTTAAAAGGTATGGAAGATTTTTTGACAGTCTCCTTATTGAAAGACGTGCAAATCACACTATTCTTAAATCATGCTAATTTTCCAACACCCAACTATATTAGAAACTGAATGTTTCTGCGATACCTGTGAAATGCGGCTGGTGGAATAACCGTAAGACAAAATTCAACATTGTTCTTCCTGTCAGGTCCCAGGGATTTACACAAACACCCACTAAGACTATGAATTGATAGTTTTCAACAAAAAATCATACAAGTGCGCTATCTGCGCCAAAACTTATATCACCGAGCGCAATAAAACTATACCAGAATTTACACGGATGATAAAATTGCGCGTTTTTTTCGCAGCAATGACAAACGAGAACAGTTACTAGAGATTCTGTCTGTCTCTCGAAGAATTGTCCGTACAGGTGGCTATTTGAAAAAAGACTAGGGCCGCACCACGTGCAATACAGCTACATTTAAAAATTACAACGGGGTGCGTACACACGATAACAAAACGTGTTTTTGCACCAATAATACATCCTGCGGTGACGACAAAAATTGACTATATTACAAATTTCAGTGCAAGGTCACGGCTCATGAACAAAACTGGCCGCAAAAAAGATGAAAAATACACCTTGTGGACAAATGTAAAAACGGATAATAAAAGAGTCTTTTTTTTGCACTATAATTAACACCTCGGTGATTACAAATTGCGCCGTATTCGAAATTTTAAGTGCAAGTGCTCTATGACAAAACTCGGGAGCGCACCAAAGTGAAAAAAAACACCTATCTTTGTGAAAATGTTTAATGATAATAAAAGGATTTTTGCTACTATATAATACACCTCTGACTACAAAATTTCTGTATTAAATTTAAGCTGCAAGGTGGCCTCCATGAACAAGAACTGGCAGCACCAAAGTGAAAAAAAACCTATTTAATGTATTGGAAATAAAATATAGATTTTTGCAACTATAAATACATCCTGCATGACTACAAAATTGCTGTATTAAATTCACAAGTGTTCAAGGGTGGGCTTATAACACAAACCTGGGCCGCACCAAAGTGAAAAAAAAATCACCTATTTGAAATGTTATCACGGATAATAAAACCGTTTTTGCACCTATAAATACACCTCGGTGACTACAAAATTGCTGTATTCCAAATTTTAAGTGCAAGGTTGCTATATGACGAAAACTGCCGCACCAAAGCGAAAAAAACCACCTTTTTGAAAAGTATAACGGATAATAAAAGGCAATATTTGCAGCCTAAAAATACACCACTGACTAACTAACATGCTGTATAAATTAAATGCATGCTGCGCTCTGATCAACACAAAACTGGCCGCACCAAAGTGAAAACACACACCTAGCTTGAAAGAATATGGAATAATCAAATAGGCGTTTTTTGCACCTATAAAATACACCTGACTAGCGTATGACCTAACAAAACGCAGTATCAAAATTTAACAAATGCAAGTTCGAGCTCTTTCATGAACAAAACTGGCTACACCAATGAACAAAAAACACCTATTTGAACATGTATATCGGATCATAAAAAGGCATTTTCTTGCACCTATCAATACTCATGCTGTGACTACTAGTGTTGAGCGATTTGCGTTGGCTATCGAGATCGAACGATAGTATCGGATTGAGCCCGTATCGATAAAGGTTTTTATCGTATAGTGAAGCATCGCGATTCCTCGTAGTCGATCGTCCAATACAGTAAGTCTATGGGAGAGCAAACCAACACCTACTCATTATTAACACCCAAACAAAACAAGGCGCGAGAACAGCTAGAAATTCTACTATCATCCACACCAAGTCAAATGGACGTGCTACATCTTGGCAACACACTTAGTTTAAAAAGACCCAAAAAACATCACAGACCATTTACTATCCCTTTCCTTGTACCACAAGCCTGACCCTTTAACCTGCTCACCCACCAAATAGTACAAAAGTGCCTAACAACAGTAAAAAGCAGTATGATTTTGAACCATCATGTCTACTTGTCACTGGACACTGAATATCCCTGTCCTGACAGCATGAGCCCCAAACTCTGCAGGACCCGCCAGATTTAAAATTGCCGCAAAAAAGAAGTCTTTCAACCAACCATTTTAATTGAACTGGACACTCAACTATATCTGTCCTGTACCGCAGGAACTTACCATATAAACTGGCTTACCTAAACAATGACCATGGGACATGTTAAAAAAGTCCCCGAAAAAGGCGTCTTTCAAACACTCATTTTAGCTTGAACACTGGACATTGACAATACCTGTCCTGGTCCAACACAGCAATGAGCACCCAACACTGCATGAACCTACCACAATTAAACAAATAAGTGGCCCGGAAAAGAATCCTTTTCAGACACATTTTAGGTTTCACTGTACATATGACTATACCTGATCTGGCCCGAGCATGAGCCCCAACCGGCATGAACCCCACATTTAAAAAGTTGCCGGAAAAAGGAGTCTTTCACAACCACATTTTATTTTCACTGGACATTGACTATACCTGTCCTGGGCCACAGCATGAGCCCCAAACCTGCATGACCCCCACATTTAAAAAGTTTTTTAGTACTTTAATTCTAGAAAACACATTTTTAAAATAGGATGGAATCCCACCCAATATCTTTGGTTTCTCTTTTTTACATGTATTAACTGGTGTGTCTCATTTTTACAGGGATTGAATAGCTTATGGTTAATAGATCTTGCAAAAACAAGTCATTGTTGCAATATGTGTCCATTACAGTGTCCACCTATTCCTGTTTTCTGACAGCACCATCACCCTAGACCACTCTTGACAATTGTCTAAGAACAAATGTTCTGTTCAGATACAACCACTTTTTATGAATAGGGCCCTGCAAGTAATAGAGCTGCATGTCACAGCAAAATGCCCCCAAAAATAAAAAAGTCATGACCCTTGGACCACTTTGGTCATTGTGAAGAACAAATGTCTGTTAGGAAATCAACATTTTTTAAATAGGAAGACCTGTAGTATAGCTGCATAGTCAACAAAATGCCCCCACAAAAACAATCTTAAAAGCATAACCCTTGATCCACTTTGGTCAATATGGAAAACAAAAGTCTGTTACGAAAACAACACTTTATCTTTTATAATAGGACTGTATTATTGCATGCATTTCAAAAAGCAACTGACCCAACAAAATTAAAAAAACATCAAAATTCTCCACCCACTGATTAAAAATTGTGAGGAGAGAATGCCACTTACGAATACACAATTTTTGTCTACATCAAAGGAACCATGAATCTGCTGCCTCACAGCTACATGACCCCTCAAAACATTATAAATGCACTACTCAGCCACTAATTAAAAATTGTGACAGAGCGGAGAAATGCCAATTAGAAGCCACCATTTCTTCCAACAGGACCATATAATATAGCTGTATCTCCACAGCATCATGACCCCAAAGAAATTAAAATAGACTTCTCAGCCACAATAAAAAAATGTGAGGAGAACAAAAATGCCACTTCTGAATCCATTTCATGTCAACAGAGAACCATTGATTATATGCTGTATCTCACACAAACATAGACCCTCAAAACCATTGACAATGCGAAAACTTCTTAAGGATAACTGAGTAAAATGGAATACGATTGTCATGAAACCGTTGCTGTCTTGTTACAGTCTCCTCACAGCAAAACCACAAACATGACACCTGTTTGGGAAAGAGAATAAAAATTGCATAAGAAATGATCATTTTAAAAAAAATTCAAGAGGACTCATTTCTGTTTGAAAAGGAATGTGAAGTAGAACTTGTTCAACTAATCGGTTCGACCGCGCAATTGGGCCACAACAGTATCATCATAGATCCATGCCTGATTCATCTTGATGAAAAGTCAACGAATCCCACATTATCTGTGGAAAGCCGGATGCGTTTGTCTGTACTATACGTCCCCCCAGCGTGCTGTAGTCCGCTCAGACTGTGGTTTGAATGACGCTAGGCCTGCTGGTCAGGACAACACCTCTAAGGTCGGTGACGACCCAGCTCGGTCCATTCTCTTTCCATTTGGATACCCATAAGTCTATTGGGTCCAGAACACATGCAAAAACATCCGGTGTTGAGACCAGATAGTCGTGCACCATTATTACAGCTGATCTCTGTGTGTTGGATGTGTGCCCTGCATTGCATGCGTTGGTGATGTGGAAACAAAGATTGCAGAGGTCACCCATTAGGCCATCTGCACCTTGCCAACGTGCTGCCGCAGACTCCTACTTGGCACTCCTACTGCCGTCACGTCGCGATGTTGTTCCACCATACATTTGGGGAACGTGAAGCAGACTCAATCAGAATGTTATCCAGTTGATCAATCAGCAAGTCTCCATTTCCTGCATTTTACTCTCTATTGGGTGGGTGAAGGAAAGTGGCTGATTTTGTTTGAGTAACCACCGGGGATGCCCGGAGGTGGCCAGCCAGTAACAGATTGTTCGATTTTTGATGAGCGCTCTAATTGTGCGAGGATCAGTTGGAGGAAATGGAGCATCCAAGCACTCATGTGACAGAGATGTCTAATCCTTGATTTCAAGCCTCTGGTCGTAAGGGCACTAGCAAACTGATCTTACCTCATCTTCCTCCTCCGCTCAAATTTCGCGGCCAACATCTATCCAAGGCCAGGGACACGTCCGGTAACAATCGGCTGTGTCTAGGAATACACCTCCGTCCTCCACCTCCGCTGCGTATTCCGTCCACGTGCATTCAACTGACAGCCCTGACGTTGCCTGAGTCATTGATGCACCCTGACAGAGCCAATGATGCGCGCCACCTCTGCACTACGCTCTGCGGACCCCCCTATCCCACTGCCTAAATGAAAACCGATAAAATTGGGAAACGTCGGCCTTGTGATTTGAGGGGAGAGAAAGGCTCCGGGGTCCGCATCTGTGCCCACTCCCTCCTCCTCGCTGGGGGGACCTTTGTTTTCAGAGTTCCAACGATCTTCCAGAACTAAGATCACCACAATGCCATGTGACAAGGCTTTTGTCCCACTGACCATTTTGGTGCTTCTTTTAAAAACTCAAGGATGGTCAAGCTCTTTCACCTGCCCCACTCCGGGGCTCAACCCCCCCGAGTCCGCACCCTGCTTGCAGGCCATGTGCACTTCGACTCTAATGGCATTGCGCTGCTGCCACAATGCTGGAGCATGTGGAGGGTGGAATTCCAGCTTTTTTTCCCAGTCAACAATGAGACGGTTGCCCCGGGAGGCCGACTGACGGCAACGCACCAGGCGGGACAAGCAGGGTGCGAACGGGGGGAAGGGATAGATTTCGACCCCCTCACAGGCAGTCCAGACCCGGTAGCTCTTTAGAAATTTCTGGACACAATTTCATGACATGGCCGGGCAAGGGATGTCTCCAGCCTACCGATCTTAAGGGGGCCAGAATTTCGCCCTTTTTTCCACACCACCTTGCCCGGCCAAGGGCTTGCACCCCCCCGCTCGGGGCTCTTGGGAGGAAAACCGCCCAGCTCCTGACCTGTGGTTTTGGGGGCCCAAGACAGTTAATTTTTTAACACGGGCCCGGTTCTTGGGCACGTGATGCACCAGGACCTTGGGGGGAAAAAAAACCTGCACCTCCCTGGTTTTGAAGACTGGCCGACCTGAACCACCGTCCCCCCAGGGGGATCCACCCAGCTCACCCCGTGACTTCCAGAGATATAGCGCCTTGGCCTCTTTCTATCCATGTTCGGGGGCAAAGGGACTTTTCCGGCCCCAATGCAACAAACGCTTTAAAATTTTTTAAGACACGTGGCTGGCCAGGGCAGGAGGCTTTTCTGCAAAAAAATGCTGCTCCATCTGTATTGGGGGCACAAAGGGGCCTGAGTGGCGGGAACCCCTCTGTTTTTCCCCCCCGACGGAAAGGCAACATTTCCAACCAAAAGCCGGCAATGCCACATTCAGGCTTTTTTGGGTTGGGGTGTTTGGTTTTAAAAGGTTTTCTTCTGCTCCCAAAAACCCGGAAGACAGAAGGCGGTGCTAGACTGGCCCCTGTAGGGGTGCAGGGCTAAACTGGCAAAAAGGGAAGGGGTAGGATGGGTCTCTGGTGTGCGGGTGGTACTCGGGCGACAGGGGAGGCTAAAGTGGAAGGCTGATCCTGATCATGACTTCTGAGAGACAAGGCAACTGAGAACGCTTGGTGGTGGCGAGGAGTGGAGACAGAGGTGTGACAGTGGGTTGGAGGCCCGCGTCGTCCCCTAGGCCTTTTTTGCCAAGTGTTGGCCTCATTTCAACTCACAATTCGCTGCATGTGACTAACATGTGGTGGAGGTCAAACACCTAAGATTCAATGCCTCTAACTTATGCTTTTACTGCAAGGCGGCATATGACATCGCTGGTGAATCAGAGGCTTGCTCAAAGAAGGCCCAGCTGAGAGGTCCTGGACTTGTTGACGGTCGATAAGCAGGAGTGAGTTTCCGCTGACCGTGGCTGGCGGAATCATATCAGCGACATCTGCGACCGCCCTCTTCCCTTTTTTAGGCGGACCGTACTGACACTACCCCATCGTCTTCCTCCTCGTCCATTGATAAGCGCTCGCAAGCAAATTCTGCTGAAAATGACCACGTTGGATCCGCAATGGCGTCATCATCACATCAACCCAGGTTCCTTAGTCGTCCTGACTTCTAGCATCCAGGAGCTGCTGCTACAAGCAAGAGGACTGCACCTTGCATTACCGACCGCCCAGGATATTTGCCGGATTGACCGCTTCCTTCTCCTCCTCTGATGTGCATCAGTAACGGCGCAGAGCAGACAAAATCATCTCTTGGCCCTCTTGATCTTTTAACATGCCTTCTGACCCCAACGCATTTTGTCATCAAGAGGTATTCATAAATGGATTATCCACAGTGTTGGGTAAACACATGTTACAATTGGGCTGCTTCGTTCATTTTGGATGGAATGCTGATGAAGCTGATTACGACATTTGTTGCCTGTGACTGGGAGACGAGTAGGTAAGACTGCTGAAGCATTTGCATTAACCACAGTAGAACAGATTGGCGGACGCTGTTCGTTACTGAGATTTCACAGGGCCCTGACCCAGCCGATGACAGGCCTGACGTCCTCAACGACAATCCGCTGGCTTGCATGTTGTCGCCAGCACTGAAGGAGCACCTTCTCTCGTACCTCTACCACATGACCTACCCCCCTCTTCTCGCTGACCCACCTGCATTTCGCTCCATGTTCAGAAAGTAAAATTGAGAGGTATGGAAAAGTTTTTTTGGACGGTCTCTTATTAAAAGACCAAATCACAGCTATTCTCAAATCCTAAATCAAAAAAATTGCTGTATTGAAATTTAGTGGCAAGGTGCCTCTATCAACAAAGCTGGTACTGGGCTAAAGTGAAAAACACCATATCGAAATGTATACTGTGATAATAAAAGGTATTTTTGGCACTAACAATTATACCTTCTGGTGACTACAAAAATGCTGGATTTCAAATTTACCTCAAGGTGGCTCCCCTTCCAACAAGCTGTCCTGCGCCAAAGTTGAAAAAAACATCGTATCTGAAATGTAACGATAATAAAAGGTATTTTTTGGCACCTATCAATACACCTCTGGGGACAAAAAATTGCCTGGATTCAAATTTTACTGCAAGTGGCTCTATCACAAAGCTGGCCTGTGCCAAAAGTGAAAAAAACACGTATCTGAAAATGTATACAGGATAATAAAAGGTATTTTTGGCACCTATCAATACACATGTGTGTGACTAAAATTGCTGATCCCAAATTTAACTGCAATTGGCTCATCAACAAAGCTGCCTGCGCCAAAGAAAAAAACACGTATCTGAATTGTATACGGATAATAAAGGTATTTATGGCAAACCTATCAATACACCTGTGTGACTACAAACATGCTGATCAAATTTAACTGCAAGGTACCTCTATCAACAAAGCTGAACTGGGAAAAGTGAAAAAACACGTATCTGAAATGTATACAGATAATAAAGTTATTTTAGGCACCTATCACTTCACCTGTGGTGACTACAAAATTGCTGGGATTCAAATTAACCTGTAAAGGTGGCTCTATCAACAAAGCTGGCCCGCGCCAAAGTGAAAAAAACAACGTATCTGTAAATGTATACGGATTAATAAAAGTATTTTTGGCACAATCATACACCTGTGGTGACTACAAATTGCTGATTACAAATTTTAACTGCAAGGTAACCCTCTATCAACAAATCTGATACTGGGCAAAGTGAAAAAATACGTGATCTGAAATGTATACGGATAATAAAAGGAAATTTGGCAACTAACAATACACCTGTGGTGACTACAAAATATGCTGGGATTCCAAGAATTTAACTGCAAGGTACCTCTATCAACAACGCCTGAATGGCAAAAGTGAAAAAAACACGTAATCTGAATGTATACTATAATAAAAGGTAATTTTGGCACTTACAATACACCTGTGTGACTACAAAATTCCTGGATTCAAATTTACTGCAAGGTGGCTCTATATCAACAAAGCTGGCCTGCGCCAAAGGGGAAAAAACACGACTGAAATGGTATACGGATAACTAAAAGTATTTTTTGGTACCTATCAATACACCTGTGGTGGACTACAAAATTGCCTGATTCAAAATTTAACTGCAAGGTGGATCTATCAACAAAGTTGGACTGGGCAAAAGTGAAAAAAATACGTATCCTGAAATGTATACGGATAATAAAAGGTATGTTTTGGCACCTATCAATACACCTGGTGGGTGGCCTACAAAATTGCTGGATTCAAATTTAACTTCAAGTGCTCTATCAACAAAGCTGCCTGCCCAAAGGGAAAAAAAAACACGTATCTGAAATGTATAACGGAAATAAATGGTATTTTTGGTACGCTATCAATAACACCTGTGGTGACCTACAAAATTGCTGGATTCAAATTTAAACTGCAAGGTTGCTCTATCAACAAAGTAGACTGGGCAAAAGTGAAAAAAACACGTATCTGAAATGTGTACGGATAATAAAAGGTATTTTGGCACCTATCAAGAGGGGCTGTTCTATGTAAAACGAGGTCATGTGATTTTTCCAGCCAATCGCAACCATACACATCACAGTCATAACGTCGCACCCCACTTCACCCTGCTCTATTCTGTAAGCTGATTTTGCTGGCCGCCAAAATGATAGGAACGCCGAAAATGCGTCGGATAATAAAAGATGGATGCACAGATTTTAACCTAAGATTGATCGCGTGATCTAAAAATCCGATCACGAAATACCGCGCCGATCAACTTGTCGAACATAATGCTCCAACACTAGTTATTTTATCATTTGTGGTGACCTACAAAATTGCTGGATTCAAATTTAACTGCAAGTGGCTTCAATCAACAAAGTTGGACGGGGCAAAGTAAAAAAAAACTATCGAAATGTGGGATAAAAAAAGGTATTTTTGTTTTAAAATGGGGTGAAAAGTCTTTCAAATTTTTAAAAAAGGTCTTTGTGAGCCAAAAAAAAAAAACTATCTAAATTATGGAAATAAAGGTATTTTTGGGGGTTTTTAATGTGGTAAAAAATTGTATTTTTTAATGAAGGTGTTATTTGGCTGGGAAAAGTAAAAAAAAACACTATCTGAAATGTTACGATAAAAAAAGGTATTTTTGGCACCTATAAATTTCCCTGGGGTACTACAAAATTGCTGGATTCAAATTTAACTGCAAGGTACCTCATCAAAAAAGCTCCTCCCAAAAAGTAAAAAAACAGTATCTGAAATGTATAGGGATAATAAAAGGTATTTGGCACCTATCAATTCCCCTTGTGATTAAAAAATTGCTGGACTAAAATTTAACTGCAAGGTCCCTCTATAAACAAAGCTGGCCTGCCCCAAAGTGAAAAAAAACATGTATTGAAATGGTACTGATAATAAAAGGGTTTTTGGGGGGCACCTAAAAATTTTACCTCAGTTAGAAAAAGATCGTTCCAAATATAATTAGGGGGCCCAAATTAATAAATTTTAACAAAAACGTTTTAATAAGATTGAAAGCAAGTTAATAATCTGGGTCACAATACCATTTTCTTTAAAGACTTGTCTGTGTTCGCCCGTCCCCCCCCCCCAAACCCCGCGACTTTGCAGCGATAGTGCCCCCTTTTAAATTTCTCAGCCTAACTACCTAATCTGCAAATCTCTGATCTACCTAAGTTCTAAGGATCAAGCAAAAGAGAGCTCTTCGTGAACAAATGAATAATTTTGCGAGCTGTTTGCACGAGGGAGACGCACGTCCTATGCTTTGAGATACGGAACAACGATTTAAAAGAAAAAAGGGGGCTGTTCTTTAAAAGAGGAAAGTGATTTTTTCCAACCAACGCAAACCCTACACATCACGTCTTGACTCGCACACACAGCTCACCCGCTCTTTTCTGTAAGCTGATTTTTGGGGCCAAATGATAGGAAGGGCCCAAAAGGCGCGATATTAAAATGATGAATTTTAATTTAGGGGGGGGTTTTAAAAATCCGATCAAGTAAATAGGGTTTTTTTTGTGTTAAATTGTAAATGTTTTTTTTATTTTTGGTGACTACAAAATTTTATTTTAACTGCAAGGGGTCTATCAACAAAGTTGGGATGGCAAAAGTAAAAAATAGTTCTGAAATGTATACGGGTAAAAAAAAGGGATTTTTTGGGACCTATCAATACACCCTTTGGGGGCTACAAAATTGGGTTCAATTTAACTGCAAGGTGGCTTATCAACAAAAACTGGCCTGCCCAAAGGGAAAAAAAAACTATCTGAAATTATACGGATAATAAAGGGTTTTTTTGGTACCTATCAATACCCTTGGTGACACAAAATTGTTTGGTTTAAAAATTTCTGCAAGGGGGGTCTTCAACAAAGTTGGACTGGGCGTGAAAAAAACACGAAAGAAATTGTAGGATAATAAAAAGGTATTTTGGCCCCCTATCAATTCACCTGTGGTGATTACAAAATGGGGACTAAAATTTTAACTGCAAGGTACCTCTATCAACAAAGCTGGCCTGCGCCAAAGTAAAAAAAAACATGTATTGAATGTTACTGATAATAAAGTGGTTTTTTCACCTAACAAATAGTCCTGCATTTTGTAGAAAAAATCTGTATCCAATTAAGTTCAGGTGCCCAATATCCCAATAAATTTTAACAAAAACTGTTAATAAAAACCATTGCAATCAATGTCTACACTAATTGGGTGCACAATATCCATATTTTTAAAAGTTTTCTTTTCGCCCGTAGCCCCCCCCCAACCCCCGACTTTCAGCGATAGATGCTCCTTTAAAAATTTTCAGCCCCCAACAAACCCAAATCTGCAAATCTCTGATCACCTAAGTTCTAAGGGTAAGCTAAAAGTAACTCTCCCGTGAACAAATAGAAAATTTTTCTAGCTTTTGCACAGAGGCAGAGGCACGTCCTATGCTTGAGATCTGACAACATGTCATAACAAAAGGGGCTGTTCTATGTAAAATAGGTATGTGATTTTTCCAGCCAATCGCAACCATACACATCACAGCTGACGTGAACCAGCTCACCCTGCTCTATTCTGTAAACTGATTTTTGGGCCGCCAAAAAGATGGAAGCGCCGAAAATGGGCATATTTAAAGATAGCACAGATTTAACCAAATTATCCGGATCAAAAAAAACCCCATCAAGTAAATACCGCGCCCATTTTAACTTTGTCGATAATAATTGCTCAAACTATTTTTTATCATTTTTTTTAATCACATTGCTGGGGTGAGGCTAAAAAATGATTCCTCCTTTTAAAACACTACTTAATGCGTCTTAAATTTAATGTGCACCTGTGACATCTCCGACATGTCTATTTTAGTAATTTTAGTTTGTGCCCCCTATGAAGTACAGTTTCTCTTATAACCCCTGTGTTAGTTTTTTCCTCTTTTTTTCCCATCTAAAAATGTTTTAATTTGAATCTTTTTCAGATGGGTGTTACTATTTAAAATTTTCTTTGGGGTTTTGCCCCTGAAACCCCACTGACGTAGCACGGGTTGGACAGTTTTTAGCCCAAATACAGGGAACCCCCACAACTGGTAAACCCAGCTGAAAAAGATTAGTAATAAATAGTTTTGAGCGATTTTTTTTTCGAAAAAGTTGAAATCGAAAGGGTTTTTTTGGTGTTTCAAAATTTCCCAGACCCCGGCGATAAAAAAAGGTTAAAATCTGTTGCTTCACCCTATTAGACCGGGGCCTTTTTTTGGGCGCTTCCGTAATTTTGGCGGCCAGAAAAATCAGATTACAGAATAGAGCAGGGTGAGTTTGGTGTGCGACGTCATAAATTGGGATGTGTATGGTTGGTAAAGGGCCCGGGGAAAAATCACATGCCCTTTTTTCCCTTTTTTACTTTGAACAGCTTTTTTCCTTTTTCAGCCTCAGTGTCCCCCAGCGTCTCTAGGGTTTGCACCTCCCGCTCTGCCTGTGGGCCAAACAGTCAGCGAAATTATTTTATTTCGCACAAGAAACCCCTACTAAAGCGGTGATAAATTCCCAAATTTAAAGTTAGATTAAAGATTTGAACATTTTATGTTTTTAGCTAGAAAATTTTTTTAAAGCAGAGTGTACCACTGTAAATTCCCGGCGGTGGGACCGCCGGGGGGGGGGCCCGCGGGCAAAACACAGAAAAGTTATAATAAAGAACACGGGGATAAAGTTAAACCAAGACTTAGGGGTAAAAATTTGGGTAGGGGGAAAATATCTTTATTTTTAACATTTTTCTTTTGAAATTTTTCCGGGATATTGGGAAAGCCCTAAAAACTTATTTGGATAAAAAAAAATTTCTAGTAAACTGCGGGGTCTTTTTTGTTTAGCTGCAAAACTCCACTTTTTTTTATCAGTATAAAATTTTCAGTTTGGTGTTCAATTTTACCCATTACACCTTAAATGTTGATATATAAAATTCCCCTTTAAAATTAAAAACCCAGCAATCTTGTAGTCACCACAGGTTGTTTGTTCCCAAAAATACCGTGAAATCGTAGGGGAAAACATCACATTTAAAGTTTTTTTTTGATTTTTGCGCACCCAGCACTGTTCTTTTGACGCAGCTTTCTACAAAAACCCTTAAAACAAAAAATTTATTTTTCACCACGGGTTTTTTGGGGAAAGGTCCCAAAAAATAATTTTAAAATTTATCAAAACAAAACAGTTATTTTTTTTTGACTTTTGCGCACCCAGCACTGTTCATTGACGCGCATTACGTAAATTTTAAAAAACGGGGAAATTTTTTATTAACCCAGGGAAATTGAAAAGGTGAAAAAATACCGTTTATTTTTAAAAAACAAAAACAGTTTCGGTTTTTTGATTTTTCCCGACCCAGCATGTTCATTACGCAGATTTTACGAAAATTTTAAAAAACAGCAATTCATATTCACCACAGGTGAATTGAAAGGTGAAAAAAATCCCAGTTTATTTTATCAAAAAAATAACGTTACTGTTTTTTGACTTTTGCGCCCCCGCATTTTCATTGACGCAGTTTAAAACGTAAATCTTAAAACAGAAATTCTTTATTAAACCACGGGTGAATTGAAAGGTGCAAAATATACATTTTTATTATATAAAAAACAAAAACATTTTACTTTTTTTTTAAATTTTTTGCGCCCCCCACCCTTTTCTTTTGGCCAGAAATCAAACGAAAATTTTAAAAAACAGAAATTCTATTCACCAAGGTGAATTGATAAGGTGAAAAAAAATACATTTTTATTATATAAAAACATAACAGTTACG
>JAODAL010034132.1:0-44658 GCA_025379985.1 Phyllomedusa bahiana | reverse complement strand
GATCAGTCCAAACTTTTTAAAAGGGGGAAGTACCGGTGGATTCTGATCCGGGGTTTAGGTAAATTCCCCCCACGGCAAAAACAAGCCCAGTCATCCTGTCGGGCTGAAACAAATTTTGGAAGGTATTGCCCAGGATCTTTTAATCCTCTCCCCTGACCTTTGGGATTGCGGGATGGCTGAGGAAAAGCCAAATTTTATTTAAAAAACGGGAGCAGGGGGGCACGCCAAACTTAGCAACGGCCCCCCGGGGTCCAAAAGGAGTTCGTGTGAGACCGTGTAGACGGAAGATGTGCTCAAAGAAAAAGCGGCAAGTGAGGATGGAGGGAGGCCGGGCAACGGACGGTGTGCCATCTTCGAAAACCGGTCCGGACCACCCAGATTGGGGGTAGGGCCAGGAAGAAGAAAAGGGTGATGAAGTCCATCGATACCTGGGACCATGGTGAATCAGTCTGGGCAAGGGGTGCATAGGCCTGAGGGGCCTGGGGGGGTTCTTGTCCGGCACAGGTGGTACAGGATTCACAAATTCTTTTGTGCGGCAGTCGCCACGGGATAAAACAGGAGATCAGCTGAAATGTCTTCCGTGCCCGGTGCTCAGCCCCCCCGAGCAGTGCCCCCACTTTAAAACCCTCCTCCAAGACCGGACGCAAAAAGTCTTACCCTGAGGAACCTTTGCAAAACCCAGGGCCACGTAAACCAATCGTCGGGGTAGATATGCTGAGGACTGGGTTTTCTCAATATATCGGAGACGGGGGGAGAGAGCATGGGGTTTAGACGTTCTTTTTGCTGGGCGGGGGGAAATCCGGAATCAAAGCGCGAGAAGAACGGGACCACCTGGCCCTGGCCCGAATTAAGACATTGGGGGCCGACTGGAATACTGAAGATTTTTGTGATCTGTTAGCCCTAAAAAGGTGCCGAGCTCCTTCCAGGAGAGGGCGCCATTCCCCAGGGGTATCTTGAGGCAACAAAAACCCCGGTCCCCGATGGGTAAAATTTTTCTCCCCGGGGAGAAGGTCTTTGGGGAAGAACCCGCCGTGGAGTTGCCCTTTTGGGCCCTTTTGAGTGGAACCGCCCCCACGGAAGTGGCATCCCCTTTTAAAGCGAAAGGTTTCTCTGGGTCCGGACGGGCAGGAGGGTGCGGAGGAAAAGCCGACTTAAGCTCCGTAAACGCCCTTTTTGGGCCCCCGTGGGCAGGTTCGATTGGCGTTCTTCCTTTTGAGGGCCACAAAACGGGGCCCCAGTGAAAAAATGGGAAATAAATTGCCGTAATAAATTGGGAAACGCCAAGAAGCGCTAATACCCGAAGACTGACTGGTCGGGGCCCCTGCAAACGACCCAAAAATTGGCTGGTCCCTTTGCAGGCCCTTTCTGAGACGATGACCCCAGAAAGGAAGGCTTGCCATGAAAAAGGGGATTTCTCCGTCTTGGGGTACAGTTTTTTTACGCGGGGACGTCTATACCTGTGTACATGAACGATGGGTTCGCAGGGAGAGAAAAAATCAATGGACCTGGCCGGAAATACTTATGAAGGGAACACGGGATTTCTATGTTCCACGGCTTAATTCGGGGATATTTTCGGGCATATTTACTTTCCCCAAATACATCACCAAATCAGCCTAAAATAATAAAAATTAGCTTAGAATTGATGCCAATGGAAAATACGGATGTATTTGCTTACGTATTTACGGACGTATTTACGTCCGCAAATACATCCGTATTTTCCATTTGTTTTAAATTGTAAGCTAATTGTTCATTATTTTAGGCTGATTTGGTGATGTATTTGCGGACATAAATATGACCCGAATTAAGCCGTGGGAACATAGAAATCCTGCTTGGAAGACCAAAAGGTTCCCAGCAAGCCTGGCTGTTGTGGCTCTTGCTGTATATACTAAATGGAATAAAAGATGAAAGAAGCAAAAATACATTTTTGCTATTCACTAACATGCTTAATGATTTTTCGCTGATTTCCAGCCTGTCTCTAAACTTAATACATGTTAGGCGCATTCCTTATGCATAGTTACATAGTTACATAGTTTGTCAGGCCGAAAAAAGACATACGTCCATCCAGTTCAGCCCATTTGCTAAAGTGTTGCTAAAGTGTTAAAGTGTTGATCCAGAGGAAGGCAAAAACCCCATGAGGGTAGAAGCCAATTGTCCTCATGTTAGGGAAAAAATTCCTTCCTGACTCCAATCTGGCAAACGGAATAAATCCCTGAATCAACGACCCTCTCCAAACCTAGTCACTATAACTTGTTATATTACATCAGCCGAGGTGCAGCGAGGTACTGAATCGTGACACCAAACTCGTAGTCGTAGACGGGCAAATAGGTCAGGGCAGCTTGCAAAGGTTCGTGGTCAAGAACGTAGGCAAGGTCCAAAATATAGAAACAAGGACGCTCACTGGAAACGCCTTCTCTAAAGGTAGGGCAAATAGATCCGGCAAGGAATCCCCGGGAGGTGGTATAATATGGGACCACGGGGCATTAAACCTTTACCAGCGGCGGGCCCCCGTTAATCGGGAAGAGCTGCCGCCCGCCCTAGGGGCGAGAGTGCGCGCAGGACGGAACGTGGCTGGGAAAAGTGCGGGCTCCCAGGGAAGCGAGTCGCCGGTCCGATATCGGACCCCCCCAAAACCTCTCTGGTAAGGGGGGCGGGGAAAAATGGGGGGCCCCTCAGCCAACCCGCGGCTGGGGGCCCACCTGTACGAAACCCCCCCCCCCCCCCAAAGCCTGCCCCCCCTTTCCCAAACCCAAAGGGAATTTCCTATTAGGTCCCGCCCAAATGTAACCTCCGGCTCCCAAGTCTTCCTCGGGCCAGAATCCTTTCCCAGTCGATGGAAATGTCCCTCCCTTGGATAGTCTTATGGCCAGAATTTTTTTTAAAGGAAAAATTGGATCTCCGCCTCAGGAGGAGGGGGCGACTTTCCGGAAAAACCATTAACATCACGGTTTCAGCAGGAAAGATTGAAAAAAAATTCATACCGCATGGTAGGAAAGGGGCCCATTTTTATAGGCCACTGGATTGATCCCCGCAACACCTGAAAGGCCCAGGAACCGTGGACCAATTTATTAACTGAGTATTTTGACCGGACATACTTGGGGGGACGCCCCCATTTTATCTACCGGAGCAAAATTTGGGGGCCATTCCTCTTTTTGTCCCCTGGGCCTTCATGCCTGTAGCTTGCTGTAGGACTGGGGGAATCTGCTCCCCCAAAAGGCAAACATCCCCAAACCAAGGTGTCCACTGCAGGGAAACCTCGGAGCAAAGGAGTGGGAGGGGTGGGCGGGGATGCAGTCCATGACTATTAGAAAGGGGAAGTACCCTGGGTTCTGAGTCCCGGGGGTTATAGGAAAATTCCCCCACGGCAAAAAACAAGACCATCATCCTGCGGGCTGAAAAAAATGGCGAAGGTACGTGCCCCGGATCTGATTAAACCTCTCCACGACCCCTTGGATTGGGGGATAGGCTAGGAAAAGTCCAATTTTACTTTTAATCGGGAGCAAGGGCACGCCAGAACTTTGGGGACAACTGGACCCCGCGGTCCAACATGTTACGTTGAACTTTTAGACGGGATGTCTCAAAAAATAGAGCGAAGCTGAGGGGTGGGGGGGTACCTGGCAAGGGACGAAGTGTGCCATCTTTTGAAAACCCGGGCCCCCGACCACCCAGATTTGCGGGATTGGCCAGGAAGAAGGAAGATCGGTGATGAAGTCCATCGTACCGGGACCCTGGTAATCAGGCTGGGCAAGGGGGGGCAGAGGCCCCGGATGGGCCGGACGGGTTTCTTTTTCCCGGGGACTGGTACAGGGTTCACAAAATTCCTTGTGTGCTTGGCCAAATCGGCCACTGATTAGAACGGGGGATCAGCTAAAAGTCTTCCCTGGCCAGGGGGCTCGGGCCCCCAGGGGGCATGCCCCCCCCTTTTGAACCCCCCTCCAAAGCCGGACGCACATAATTTACCCCTGAGGAACCTTGCAGATCCACAGGGGGCCACGTGAACCAATCGTTTGGGGGTTTTATATGCTGAGGACTGGTTCTTCCTTTTAAAATACGGGGGCGGGGAGGAGCATCGGGGTTAGACTTCTTTTTCTGCTGGCGGAAGTGAATCCGGGGTCAAAAACGCGGAAAAACACGACCACCCGGCCTGCGCAAATTAAGACTTAGCCCACTGGAATACTGAAGATTTTGTGTCTGGTAACCCCAATTGGATGCCGACTCCTTCAAGGAATGGCGCCATTCCTCCGAGGATCTGATGGCTAACAATCCGGTCCCCGAGGTTAATTCTTTTACGGGGAAAGGAAGGCCCCTTGTAAAGAACCCGCACTGAGATTTTCCCCGGGGCCCTTTTGAGGGGGAAAACCCCCCCAGGGAAGGGGCATCCCTTCTAACCAAAGGTTTCTCGGGGCCCGGAAGAAGGATGGGTGGGGAGGCAAAACCGAAAAAAGCCCCGAAACCCCCCTTTTGGGCCCCCCTTGGGCCCCAGAGTTTGGGTTTGCGTTCTTTATGGGGGGCCCCAATGGGTGGCACCAGTGTAGAAAAATGGGAATAAATTCCCGGAAAAGTTGGCAACCCCCAAGAAAGCCTGAATAGCCCAAGACTGACTGGCGAGGCCAGCAAAAGACGACAACTTGCTGGATCCATCTGCAGGCCCCTTATCCGGACGATGTACCCAAGAAAGGAAGGCTTGCCCATAAAACGGGCTTTTCCCTCTTGGCGTACATTGTTTACTGCGGAACGTCCAGTACCTGGTGTACTGCAAGCGAGGGGTCTGCAGGTTGGGAAAAAAATCGTATGTCGCCCCAGGTAGCATTACTCAGGAGTAAAGGAGGTCTCTGAAGATGTCGTTAACAAATTCCCTGGAAATGGCTGGGGTTTTTCACAGTCCCAGAAGGCATCACCAAATATCAAATTTCCCCGTCAGTGGGGTTAAAGGCCGTCTTCCATTCTTCACCCTCTCGAATCCAAAACGGGGTTTGTATGCTCTCCGCAGGTCAAAATTTGGAGAAGATTTTGGGGCCCCCCGGGGACCCGGTCAAAAACCTCGGAAATCAAGGCAACGGGATAACTTTCTTAGGGTTTAAATCTTTTTAAAGGGCCCCCAGTAATCGGGGCAAGGGTGGAGAAAACCACCCTCTTTTCAAAAAGGAAAAAACCCGGGCCCCCGGCTGGAGAAGAAGACTTGTGGATAAACCCCTTTCTGCAAGTTTCTCCTTATGTAGGCCCAGGGCCCTGAGTCTAAGGCACTGAAAAACGGATAGACCCCCCCCCGAGGGGGACTGGGTCCCCGGGGAGAAGGGGATTGAACAAACTTTGGGCCGATGGGGGGGCAGCGTTTCAGCCCCGTTTTTTCCCAGAAAACATCAACAAAGTCCTGGAATTCAGCTGGAGGCCTGGCAGGGGGTTGGGATTACTCTGAGAACGGGCCAAAGCCCCCGGGCGAGGTGCGACCCCAAAATGAGATTCCAAACAACCGGGGGCCCCCAAGCATGACTTCACCGGGCCTCCACGAAACGTAGGTTTTAAGACGCCCGCAGCCAAGGAAGCCCAAAAGGAAAGGGGCCGGGGGATGAAACCCCGGTAGCAAATAAAAGGAGATCTTCTCTTTGTTTCAGGGCCCCCACCGGAGGCACACTGGGGCCCGGTGGGCATACTGGATGGAGTCCTCCCGAAACTCCACACGGGCGATGAAATCACAACGGTTTTCCAGCTGGGCCAGCGGCATAGTAACGGGATACCAGGGAGGGTTTTATGAAATTTCCCAAAACAGAAAACCGGGAAACCCGGAAGGGGAGGAGCCTGAAATGGGGAAAGGCCCCCCCGTCCACGTAACTTTCCACGGGAAACGTCAGTCCCTTTGGGGAGGAAGAAATTTTCACCTAGGAAAGCCTTCCCACGGAACCTAGGTGCAACGTTTCCCGGGCCCCTTGGGGCGTTGCGGGGGGGACCGGCGGGAAAAGACCCGGGCTTTGCGAGTACAAGCATAGATTCCCGGGCCCGGGACGGGACAGCTCCCCGTTCCAATAAGTGGACCCGGGGCCCCTGAGGGGTTTCCCCACGGCAGGCTGTGGAAAAAGCAGTGTGGGGTCTGGAAACTGGGGCCAGTCGAGGTAAAAGGGGGGGACTACGGCGTCTCATTCGGGGGTGGAGCTCCTCCTGTCTCTCGGGGAAACAAAAAACAAAACCCGGGGGGCCAGGTGGATGGGGTTCGTTTTAGCGAGGGCGGAAGATCTCTAGCGGCCCTGCTTTTTTCACTCTGCGGAAAACCCATTTTTGAAGGTGTCGCCCAAAAGCTGCATCGTTTTCAGGAAGCTCCCAGGGGCCCGGGTTGAAGTTGAACGGAATAGTCTCCCCCGGAGGAGTTTGCCCTGTCGAAGGTTCAGAAAATTTCCCCTCTCAGCAGGATGATGCCCCCCACCCCCCTGGTTCCTCGAAGACGCTACGGAATTCTTGAAGGGGAAAGGGCCCGTTTGGGCGCAGTCTTTGGGTTTTTTCCCGTCCCCAAAAAGGGTTTTTCCCCAAACCCGGGCCTTCCCGGGAAAATAGACTGACCACAAAGCCACTCTTGACCCCTTCCCGTGGGGAACTGGTCGGCCATAAAAATCGATGTGCAAGGAGCACTGGGTGATAAAACCCCGCAAATTTTCGGATCCCCCTCGAAATTGGGTGGTGGGGGAAGTTGAACTTTGGGGCCCCCAGTTTGCCAATTGGGGGAGAAAGGGTAGAGGAACCCCGGGCGGAGGGGGGCGGCTTTTCTGCTGAGAAGTGAAAGTGCCGCACCCTGCAAAACAGCTGGCCAATTGCTGAGCCCCGTTGCGCAATCTGCTGCAAACCCGCTGGCGACAAAGGACGTGAGGTCCGCAATACTGGGCAGAGGCACCTTGGCGGGATCCATGGCTGGATATAACTGTAACGGCTGGAGTAGTGGATCCTCTGGACCACCGTAGGTGGTGATAACGGCCGTGCCAGGGAGCAGGGTCTAAGTAGGTCCCGGTTTTCACCAGAGCCCGCCGCAAAGCGGAATGGACTTGGTGCGGCGGGAGTCCTACCAGGTCACTACCCCTAGCGCAACTAGCTTGCGGTGGCAGCCGAGGTGCAGCGAGGTACCAAACTCTTAGCTAACGGGTAAATAAATGGCAGTGTTCAAAGGTTCGTGGTCAAGAGACGTAGGCGAAGGGTCAGCAATGTAGAAGACACTAGGATGCACACTGGAAATGCTTTCTCTAAAGGCTAGGGCACAATAGAACCGGCAAGGAAGTGTCGGAGGTGGTACCAAGATATAGGACCAGCAGCCGGCAATTAACCAATTACCGGCGCGCTGGCCCTTTAAATCAGGAAGAGCTGCCACGCGCGCGCCCTAAGGGATGGGAGCAGGCGCGGGGACTGGAGCGTGGCTGGGTAAGTGCTAGCTCCCAGGAAAGCGAGTGCTTCCGCGGCCCGATATGCGGATCGCAGCGCCACTCGTCTCTGGTGCGGGGGCGCCGAGGGACCACGGGATTTCTATCCATATTTCTATGGATTTCTATGTTTCCACGGCTTAATTCGGGTGATATTTACAGACATATTTACGTCCGCAAATACATAACCAAATCAGCCTAAAATAATCAACAATTAGCTTAGAATTGATACCAATGGAAAATACGGATGTATTTGCGGACGTATTTACGGACACCAAACTCGTAGTCGTAGATGGGAAAATAGGTCAGGGCAGGCGGCAAAGGTTCATGGTCAAGAGACGTAGGCGAAGGGTCAGCAATGTAGAAGAAACTAGGATGCACACTGGAAACGCTTTCTCTAAAGGCTAGGGCACAATAGATCCGGCAAGGAAGTGCCGGAGGTGGTACTAAGATATAGGACCAGCGGCTGGCAATTAACCAGTTACCAGCGCGCTGGCCCCGTTAAATCTGGAAGAGCTGCCGTGCGCGCGCCCTAGGGGACGAGAGTGCGCGCGGGGACTGGAACGTGGCTGGGTAAGTGCTGGCTCCCAGGGAAGCGAGTGCGTCCGCGGTCCGATATGCGGCCCGCTGCGCAACTCGTCTCTGGTGGAGGGGGCGCCGAGGGAACATGGGTGTGCCCGCAGCCAACCCTGCGGGCTGCGGGACCACCCGTGACAGTACCCCCCCCCCCCCCCAAGCCTGCCCTCCTTCCTCGAACCAAGGAATTTCCGTATTAGGTCCCCGTTCAAGATGTGATCCTCCGGCTCCCAAGATCTCTCCTCTGGCCAGAATCCTTCCCAGTCGATGAGGAAATGTCGCCTCCCTCGGATAGTCTTCATGGCCAGAATTTCTTTCACCGTGAACACGTTGGATGCCTCCGCCTCAGGGAGAGAGGGGGCGACTTTCCGGGACACCAAACTCGTAGTCGTAGACGGGAAAATAGGTCAGGGCAGGCGGCAAAGGTTAATGGTCAAGAGACGTAGGCTAAGGGTCAGCAATTTAGAATAAACTAGGATGCACACTGGAAAAGCTTTCTCTAAAGGCTAGGGCACAATAAATCCGGTGAGAAAGTGCCCTAGGGGACGGGAGCGCACGCAGCAGCCGGCAGAGAGCCACGCGGGGACTGGAGCGTGGCTGGGTAAGTGCTGGTTCCCAGGGAACCGATATGCGGACCGCGGCGCCATTCGTCCCTGGTGCAGGGGGCGCCGAGGTAACACGGGTGCGCCCGCAGCAATCCCTGCGTGATGCGGGAACACCCTTGACAATAGCGTGATGAGAGGTACAGGTGCAATGTGGGTTCAGCCGATGTAACAGGAACCATCGCAGAAAGACAGGCGTGGATACAAGGAATCGTGCATCAAAGTTCTGCATCATGGCGACCAGTTGGTCAATACGCTGTCTTTTGTAGGCCACAGCATTTGTGACATCTCGAATATCAGGCAGAGGCACCTTAGCGGAATCCATGACCAGTTGGTACTGTCACAATGGGAGGTGGAATCTCTGAACCACCACAAGCGGTGGAGTAAGCCATATCCGGGAGTTGAGTCTAAGCAGCCTCCGGGTTTTCACCATAGCCCTGTGTAAGGCAGGTTGGGCTTGCTGCGCAGGAAACTACCAGGTGGCTACCCCTGATGTGACCAGCTTGGTACAGAATTGATAGATGAAGGTGTAGTCAGGGACAGGCAGAAAGGTCGGGGCAGGCGGCAGGCCGTAATAATAAAGAATCTCAGGGAAAACACAACAACAATCTGGCAAGATGTGGAAGAAGAGGAGGCCAAATATAAGGTCAGCAGCCAGCAATTAGCCAATTACCGGCCTCCTGGCCCTTTGAATCGCAAAGAGCCAGTGCATGTGCATCCTAGGAACCAGATACACAAGCACTGGCACACAGGAGAATACTGCAGTGACACAGGAGTGGGTTAATAAAAGGCGCCCAAGATCAGAGCATGGTGGTGAGGCCTGGTGAGGGGACAGCGGTGCGTTCCATGACAGCCATCACATGACAGCGAATACAGCTCATCCAACACAGAAACAAAATGACCACTGATATCCAGGGACACACAATAGACATCTCCTCTAATGAGTTGAGCTCTTGCCATTTTCGTTTCATCCCGCTCAGACCACCAGGATGACTTTTCCTGGCTAGGACTCATGTCTGCAGAATTTACCACACAATCATCTTGGACTCCTCAATTTTACAGCATCTCCCTACGTGTTTCCACCTCTCTGTACTAACTCACCATCCATATCCTATTGGTAGTAATAACTCATCTGTGCTCCTAATAGTAAAAGTACCCTCAAGGTCCCAGGGACAAGCATACAGTTGTAAACATGTACTAGAACTTGAAACTCATCAGGGGATTCACCAGCCCCCCAGTGAGTGACTAAGATGGCGCAACAGCCTGAAACCTGGCCTACTGGGAATCCATCTGGTTGGGCAGATTGCCAGTCAGGGTCCCCGCTCTTTGGATACTATTCAACAGATTTACTATATTTGATGCATATGCTTTGCCTTGTATGTTGCTATATACTGAATTTAGTTTTAGTTTTCTGTTGTTTATACTGATTCTCTACAGTTTTTAATTAGGGTATACCTTCATTTTAATTTTACTATCTGTATTTGTGTTGTTTCCTAAAATAAAAACTTAATTTAACAAAAAAATGCTATACCTTTTTATCATTTCTGCCATTTCTTACCCATTTGTTTGGCCAAATGTAAATACTGCTGTAGCGGGTGCCTGCTGGGGTCGGGTGGCGCCGCTGGCCGCGGGACGGGCTGTGGGACCACTCGCTCTGAAAACTCACCTGAACACGTTCCTGGCACATCCGCACCCTCTGCCAGCCGATGCGCGCACGCCCGCTCCGTAGGGCACGCGCGTGCTTGTTCTTGTAAATTTAAAGGGCCAGCGCACCGATAATTGGCTAATTGCCGGGTGCTGCCCCTATTTATGCTTTTGCTCCACGACTCTTCCTTGCTGGATCTATGTTGCCTCGAGCCCTAGAGAAAGCGTTTTTTAAGTGTCTTCTTGCCATGCCGTGTACCCGACCTCTTGCTACGTTTCTTGACTCCGAACCTCTGCCGCCTGCCCTGACCTTCCTGCCTGCCCACGACTACGGTTATCGTCTAGTGATTCTGTACCACACTGCACCTCGGCCGCCACCGCAAGCCCGCCGTGTCAGGGGTAGCAACCTGGTAGACTCCCGCTGCAGCAAGTCCATCTCGCTTTGCGGCGGGCTCTGGTGAAAACCGGGACCTACTTGGACTCCGCTCCCTGGCGTGGTTGTTGCCGCCGCTTGCGGTGGTCCAGAGGGTCCACTATCCCGGCGGCTACAACTGCAAATGAGGCTTTTAGAATGTGACCTTTTCAAATGGCAACTAACAATAATAAATGTGGCTTGGTAATAATCTATTTGAAGAAGATATGATGGAGAAATGTGCCTGTATAAAGAAAAAAGAAGGTGCATATATATGGGCTGAAAAAAAGACTTCATAAAGGTCACAGGGAAGTATGGAAATTTCCAAAGGATATGGGTTGCACCATATCATAGCTCCTCACAACTCTGAACTTGTAAAAAGCCAAAATACAGTTGGGACTACGAGTCTTAAATCTGACCAGATCCTTAAAAACATTAAAAAAGAACTCATGTAACAGCTATGTAAAACCCATAAAATAGTAGGTATAATAACACGAGCAGGTAGTTCTTTCCGAAGGTGCTGACAAATGATTTGCTGGCGAAAAGTTACTTTTATATGAGAAAAGCAAGAACGTAGAATGTGACATATCCCCTACAAGGGCTACTGTACTGCAAGGTGTGAATTATTTTAGCAGGAGTGTGATCCCACATGACATATCAAATGACAACATGTAAGTAAAGCTGTTTATAGCTCTCAGGCTAAATATGGAACCATGTCAAATAAAATATACCTGTCAGGTTATTTTAGTAGATAAATCAGTTAAGCATGTGATTCTTTGTTTCTTTCTAGATGAATATAAATACTGTATATACGAGGGAGATAAAGTCTCCTTTTGACTCTTGCTTTTGCTTTATGTAAAAGAGAGGTTAAGCATTGTATGATAAGTTATTCAAATTTCTAACACCAGCTAACTCTTCTTTTATATGATCTGTTTTTGCTAGCAATTAATGGAACAATTCATGACATCCCAAGGCTGAAAAAAACTTCTTTCCACAGCTGAGTGTATTGTACCCAATCTAGATATTAATGGTCGAGATAACTATACCTGCAGCACAAATCTCTCTCTGGTCCTGGTAGTTTGCTAAAATGTATCGGTGTAAGTAAATTTCAGAGGCCAGTGTCCACGCTTTTTATTTTTGACCAGACGCAAACTCTCAGCTTTCAGAAGTATGGATGGATTCACCAAGGGCACGATGACCCGAACCAACGACCTGCACACAGGGCAGACTGCCTATATATTGCTTCTGTGGGCCTGCAGCACCAGCAGTCTTCTCAACTGTATGCATGTCCTCAGGATGCACATACAGTGGAAAGCTACTGCATACCTCCCAACTGTCCCTATTTTGGAGGGACAGTGCCTATTTTTAACCCTTGTCCCTCTATCCTTCTTAGCTCTATAAATGTCCCTCTTTTTCATTTGGGAAATATATTTGCATCAATAAATTGACTATTTTGCTTTAAAAAGTATCTGATTGCTTCCTGGCTGTATGTTACATAACAATTTACTTAATATTTCATCATTAGATACAATACAATCCTAAAAATGTGTCCTTAAAAAGTGTCTCTAAAAAGTTGACATATATGTGTTTGGGCGTGGTTAGGGGGCATGTCTTGGTGTGATGTCATTTGTTTGGGCGTGGTTAGAGGCGTGGCCTGATTTGTCCCTCTTTGAAATCTCTAAAAGTTGGGAGGTATGCTACTGTGAAGTTGGAAGCTTTCAGCTCCTTGTCCCACAGAGTTCTCCGACCCACCAGAGTATATTATAGTGTATATCGGAAAGGCACACCCACTAGAAAAGGCTTCAAAATGGTGCAAGTCAAAGGTAGGATATAGATCCTCCGTAAGTATAATAGCAAAATTGACTGCACACAAAAAGAGAGTTTCTGATGCAAAAAATGTGTTTATTTATATAAATCCACAGGCTCCAACAAATGTAAAAAAAAAAAATATCAAGTAATAGGTGACTCAGCAATGGTTCGACGTTTCGGTCGTTAGACCTTTGTCAGGAAGTCACAAATCAGTAGAATATGAAAAAGAACTTTTCAAGGGCCGTAGCCCATATGGTTTGCAGGAGTCATATGGGCTACGGCCCTTGAAAAGTTCTTTTTCATATTCTACTGATTTGTGACTTCCTGACAAAGGTCTAACGACCGAAACGTCGAACCATTGCTGGGTCACCTATTACTTGATTTTTTTTTACATTTGTTGGAGCCTGTGGATTTATATAAATAAACACATTTTTTGCATCAGAAACTCTCCACCAGAGTATATGGCACAGGTAACATGAGAATGTCATCACACCACTTGTTCTGGGAGTAAGACTAGCATAACTATACAGTGGCATGATAATGTTACGACACATGTATGGAACACAGGGAGAAGTAGGGCTATATACCTACTTACCTACTGAGGTGACCTATGTACTAACCTAACGAGGGGACCTATTTTCCTACCAACTGAGGGGACCTATAAAACTAACTAGGTATTGAAAGTGGCTATATTCCTAGCTACCTTCCTACCTACCGGGGTCCCTATGTACCTTTTTATCTACTGGGTAACCTATATATCTATCTACTTACTATGCTGGCCTTTATAACTACCTACCTACTTTTGTTGCTGGGTCTATATAAATACCCAATGAGGGGACCTATATACCAACCTCTCTACTGTGGGGGACTATATAAAATACCTACCTACCAAGAGTACCTATATATCTAGCTCCCTACTAATGGGATTGATATACTTACCTACCAAAAAACTATATACCTACAACCAGCTGAGGGGTCCTATATATCTACCTGCCTACTGGGGGGTGTCTATATACCTCCCTAACTAATGGGCTCAATATAGGAATGATGGGTAACTCCCCATACCCCACAGCAGGCACCCAGCTTTCCTCTCATTGGAAAGTAGGTTGCTATGGGGGATGATGTGTCATCATGTTTTCCTATATTGGCCCCCATTAGGTAAGGAAGTCTATAGACAAGCTCCCCAGTAAGTATATAAGTATATAGGTGCTATAAAAGTAAGGATTCTAAACTGTTTGTGTGGTAAATTCTGCAAAGACGAGTCATGGCCGGGAGAATTCATCATGGTGGTCTTAGCTGGATAGAAAAGAAAAAGAAAAGTGAATGACTCATCAGAGAAGTCACTGGATGTAACTACACTGTAAGCACTTCAATGTCTGCAGAGTGCCTGTGTACGTACAACTGGTAGTCACATGTGGTGGTCACATTTGGTCATGGTCTGGCAGTATTATTTGGTCCATAGGTAGTAGTATTATTGTGGAATTTTTTTTACTTATGGTATATTTGCG
The DNA here is from genome assembly GCA_025379985.1 of Phyllomedusa bahiana. Taxonomy (NCBI): domain Eukaryota; kingdom Metazoa; phylum Chordata; class Amphibia; order Anura; family Hylidae; genus Phyllomedusa; species Phyllomedusa bahiana. The sequence continues at coordinate 30,716 of JAODAL010034132.1, read as the reverse complement.
CCATGTATAGATGTATTATTTGGTAACTGTATGAATGATATGTATAAGGTATTACACTATCATACATAGCTGAGCACATTTAAAAAAAAAAGACAAATTTGTCAATGCTGATTTTTATTATATAGTGTACTGCTGAGGTGACAGTCGGTATCTATGAGGAATACGCGTACAATTAGTGATAGGAACATATATTTTTTACTTAAAAATATATGCCACAGTTTACAATACGGCATGAGAAATGCTATGGGAACCCAGCCTTGTTGAGCAATGCTTCTGGGATTTTCACACGGGGTGGAAAAAAGCCACAAAATCTGTAATAGTAAGACTAGGTTATGTAAAGAGATATAAACTAAGGGCAACATGTATGAATCCTGGCGCTGACAGACCAGTTCTAAATAGCTTTAAGACCGTGTATAATGCGCCAGAATGTATGAACTTGTTCTTCTGCAGGTCATACATACAAGTGCAGTCTAGTGCCAATACGGCAAGTCTGGCTCAGGTACCACCTTTACCCTGGTCTGGCTGTTCTAACTGTTATGTGCCTAGATTTGGCATCACACATTCATAAATGTGTCTAATTCTATGAATGTAGTGTGACGCCTGCAGAACGCCCCAAATCTTTGGCGCATTGAAAAGTGTCTTGCAGGCGCTTATTGCACCAAAGTTCAGAGCGTGACTGTCCATACATCTATAGAACAGGGCTACGACAAGTTTTTGACACGATAACTGGCACAGCCCCATTAATACATGTACCCTAGATAGATGCCACTGACAGATGCCAAACAGTGGCATCTGTCACCAATAAGGTCACATTTTACATATTGTATACATTTAACAGAAATAAATGTACTGCATGATGTTGTATGGAATAATTTAGGCTATTTTACACTGATTTCCACAGAGACATCCACAAGCAATTCCACATTGGTATAATGCAAGCTTACCGCTGTGGAGTTCCCTGTGGATTCTAGTGGAAATATGAACCAGTGGCCCACATGTATGAAAACTGCATAGGTCTAAAACTCACTTTGTTGCCCATAGCAACCAATCAGTGCACCCCTTTCATTTCATATAGTGCTGTGGAAAAATTAGGGGAGCTCTGATTGGTTGCTTTGGACAACAAAGTAAGTTTTAGACCTAGACAGTTTTCATACATGTGGCCCAGTGTTTTTCAACATGTGATCATACCCTTAGGGCTCCTTCACATGGCTTATGTTGGGACTGATTTCAGCCGTATTGAGCACCGTATTTGCGCTCCAATACGGCTGAAATCAGTCCCAGGCATTACGGTAATCCACAGTTCTCATAGAGAACTATGGATTTCGTCTCCTCTCCCCGCTTGGCGAATCCGCCGCAGGGGGAGATAAGTGACATGTCAATTATTTACGGCGTGTATGCACGGCAGCTGGCGTAATTGCGGGGCGAAATTCGTCCCCGCAATTACGTCGGCAATAAGCCGTGTGAACATTGCCTTAGATTTAAATTCACACACAGTGGTTTTTTTCTTCTACAGTGAAACAGGGTGGTGGCAGTGTCCTTATGTGGAGTTGCATGAGTGCTGCTGGTGTTGGGAGGTTACATTTCATTGATGGTATCATGAATTTGCAGATGTACTATTCGATACTTAAAGAGAAGACCAATCTGACAATGATTCATAACACACATCAGGCAGCTGTTGCATTACTGCAGATGAACAGGATAAAAGTGATTCAGTGGCCAAGTATGTCTCCTGATCATTACCCAGTCAACCATCTATGGGGAATTCTGCAGATACAAGTTGAGCATTAGAGTATGTTCATACAGGCTGTTTATAAGAATGCAGCTTGCAGGTTTGGTGTTTTTTATTTTTTCTCTCTGAATAATGGAGGTCGGTTGACCCTCTGAGAGGCCTGGATTTGGCTCTATTGAGAGGTCAAGATAGCGTAGGACTGCCCGACCTGAGATCACGTTGTAAGTTTGTGGGACAGCTTAAGCATTTTTTTGATCAAAAATATGTGAACCAAGAATCTCAAAGTATTTTTTCATGTATGATAGATAGCATAAATGCTTCTTTAGGGATTTTCCATGTAATGTAATGCCCTTTTTGCAGTCTAGTGGTGCTGCGTGTGATATATAGTGATAAATATATATATATATATAATATATATTTAAATATATATATATATATATATATATATATATATATATGTGCCGCAACCCTGCCAGTGGCACCCAGGTTTGCATAGTTTTTTTCAGAAATGTTTTTTTGTGCAGAACCATACGTTGTATTTGGTGTATATTGCTTTTAATCTATATGGGGAGGAAGGGGTGCCTCCATTTTGGTTTTCTGCACCACGCCCACTTTCACAAGCTGTTTATAAGAATGCAGCTTGCAGGTTTGGTGTTTTTTATTTTCTTTCTCTCTGGATAATGGAGGTCGGTTGACCCAGTGAGAGGCCTAGATTTGGCTCTATTGAGAGGTAAAGATAGCGTAGGACTGCCTGACCTGAGATCACATTGTAAGTTCGTGGGCAGCTTAAGCATTTTTTGATCAAAAATATGTGAACCAAGAATCTCAAAGTTTTTTCATACACGGTGTATTGCGGTGCAATACGCCGGGTGTTTTGGAGCGATGTGCTAATCAGCACGTCATTCCAAAGCACGGGGAGACCGGCCGGGTGTCGGCCCCATAGACATTCATTGTTAGCGGTGCTAACAATTGACATGTCACTTATCTCGCCGTGCATACAATACGATCATATTGAACGCGCGGGTGGATGATGCGTAATGCATAGCTCTCTATGAGAGCTATGGATTACCGTAATTGCGGCACACATTTTGCTGCGTATAACGCAAAATACACGGCGAAATGCACCAAAATAAGTCGTGTGAACATACCCTAACTCTTCATCCAGTATCCTGGCTTTAAAAAAGTGCTTCTAACAAAATGGAAAAAGATAGATGTTACAATATATCACTACCTTGTTCATTCCATGCCTAGAAGATTTGGTGCTGTCCTTAAAAATCATGGAGGTCATACAAAATACTAGACGCAGTAGTTTTTGATGTGGGATGTATTCATTTTGAATCTACTTATTCAGGTAAAACTGAATATTTTATAATCTAAGTTACGATTAACTTTTACTTTCAAGTTATAGGTTATAAAATGTTCTATGGAATTCAGTCTTGTCAAAATGTTGACGATTGTTCTTGTGTTCAGTGGCATATTGATTAATATCTTAAAAAGGAGAAAAATGCAGCACATCCAGCAAGTGGAAAAATAATTTAGGTGCTAGTGATGTAAAATCTTTGGTTCACAGTTCCGTTTTGTATTATAAAAAATAGAAAAAAATCACAGTACTCTCCAAGCAAAATAAGGAAAGTGTTGGTTTTATTCCTTCATGTTAAAGAAGCGACAGTTCGGCTCTCATCCAGAGCTGTTTTCAAACTTGAAAGTCGCTTTAGCTGAGAGCCAAAACCTTGCATGACAGAATAAAACCAACATTTTTTTCACATCGGTCTTGGAGAGTGTTGCACGGCTTTTCTCTTTATATTTGCAACGGACAAAATCTTTATACACAACACTTTTGTGGTATTTGTAGTGTTTTTGGCATTAGTAGAGTTTTTTTCAGCATACTCTAGGTATAATGTCTTTTTTCTGGTATTTTTCCCACAGGCTTAACTATAAGGCTATGTTCACACGGCTCAATTGCGGGGCGTAATTATGCCCCGCAATTACGCCATTTGGACAGGGGGGGGGCGGGAGCGGGGGGCCGGCACCTCGCCGTCCCATAGACTATCATTACTAGCGGCACATATACGCCGCTAGTAAATGACATGTCAATTATCTCCCCCCCTACGGCGGATTCGCCGAGCGGGGAAAGGAGACATAATCCATAGTTCTCTATGAGAACTGTGGATTACCGTAATGACTGGGACGTATTACGGACTGAAATACGTCCCATTTTAAGCCGTGTGAACATGGGCAGAACATGAACATGTCAGTGCGAAGAGGGAGGGCTTGAATCCGCAAATCCTTTGCCGTGTAAATGTGGCCTAAGGGCATGTCCACACGGCACAGGTTTTCGGCCGTTTTTTCAGGCGGTTTGCGGTTTTTCAGACCGCCTGAAAAACCGGCCGAAAATGAGCACAATTGTGCTCTATGGAAAACCCGTGCAGCAGTCCCCCATGCACGGGTTTTCCGCCGACTGTTTTGTCGCCGGCGGACCGGCGGCAAAACATTGAACATGTACAATCTTCTGTTCGGTTTCCAGACGGAATCTGTGCTCTTTAATGGGAGGGGGGAGGGCTGTTCTCCGCTCATCGCGAAGAAAAGCCTTCCCCCCGCGGCCGTGAGGACGGCCGCAAAACAGAACAAATACCGGCCGGCAAACCGGCCGGTATTTGTCCTGTGCCATGTGAACGGCCCCTAAGAGTTATTGGACCATAAATGTTTAATACTTGGCCAAATAAAATGAAAATGAAAATAAAAATGCTTGCAAAAACTATAAAAAACACATGAAATTCATGGCATTCTTTACAGGAACTTAAAATTGCTGGAATAAAACACCTCGTGTAGGAGCCCACATAGTTAAATGTGTAGGGGTTACAGGGTGATGAGTGGCTATTTCCCCAGCCCACCTGTGTATCACCCAACTAACATAGTGCCCTTCACAACAAAGACCACACTGTCAAACTTCAGAGAGCTGGCCTTCCATCAGAAAGTCTGTTCTCTTTGAAATAAGGAGATTGGTTCAATGCATGACAGCTTCCAAATGACCTGAAAACCCTTGAGGGGAGGATGCAGCCTCTTGTCTGCGTGTTGCTTGCAGCTGGACACTGGAGTGTGCACAATCACAGTAGTGTCCTGTTCCTCATATGTTACAAGCAGATGGATTTTCTCCTCTTGGAAAACCGTTATTGAAATAGTGAAAATAATGCAAGCGATTCTCTACAACAGGATGTGTGTGTGTGTAGAAGATGACATCAAACTTAAGCTATGTCTCCACTGCACATAAAAACGTCCATTTTTTTCAGCGTTTTTCGTTTTATAAAAAACACTGAAAAAAACGACTGAAAAGAGGTCCCATAGAATGTTTTTTTCTGCTCGTTTCAGGCTATGTCTACACAGCAAGATAAACCGGCAGTTTTAGGATTCTAAAACCACTGAAAATCCAATGGTTTTGCTTGCCCATAGACTTTAAGAGAAAAAAACGACCTGTAGTCTACACTGGTTGTTTTTTTCCGATCGGTTTCTGGCGCCAGCGGTTTTAGGATCATGTTTTAAAAACTGCCGGGCGTATTTCCGTCAGTTTCTCGTACATTGAATTGTACGGCCAACGGAAGAACTAAAAAATAACTAAAACCAACCACGGTTTTTGCCCAAAACAAGACAAAAAACGTGGTCGGGCATCGGACAAAAAACCGGTCCATTATTTGGCGCTGGTTTTTTTTCATAAAAACACACCAAATCTAATGCTGTGTGTTTCTGCAAAAAAAGCATCCAAAACGCCACAAAAACGTGCCACAAACTGCAAAACGCACCAAAAAAGGATGGTTTTCAGCAGCCTTTGACAGGCAGTCGACAAAAATAATCAGTTTTATGATTTGGTTTTCAGGTGTTTTTTTTGTCCATTGCCATGTAGACATAGCCTTACAAACAGTAACTTTACTGACAATGAAATTAAAGTGTTCGGTTCTTTTTACACTCTCCTGGCGACATTTATGAATTCACATATGCCTTTTTTTTTGCATATATTGCCAGTTCTTTACAGGCGTATGACCAAACTTGCCGTAATGTGCACCTGATGACACATTTTAATGTGCCAAAGTTTGATGCAAAACTGCCAAAGAAAGTTTAGCACTTACATTCTATGTAATGCGCCAAACATTTTCATACATACTGTCGTATTCTACACTCCTTTCTTAGCACATAAGGTGAACAGAAATTAATAAAGCAATTTGATGTTATGTATTTGAACCCCTTTTTCACATGTACAATAGCCTGGAATTTAAAGTTATTTCAAATAAATAATAATAATATTGCAGTGTAAAAATAGCCTTACATTTTTAAACTGGGCATCCCTCTTACAATAATGGGTAATTTGCAAATTATTTTTGGGCTACTGCTGAGATATGCTATATCTCCATTCATATAAAAGAGTTTTCTATGGTTTCTAATCCTGTTTTTTTATATTATTTTATAATATATATATATATATATATATATAATATTATATATATATATATATATATATATATGTATACACACACTACTCACAAAACGTTAGTAGAGATAGAGAGAGACTGTGTCACGTCAAGGGAGGTACAGTGAGCCCTGACTGGAACCCAGCCCACTGTCCCTGCCTGCTTGACGTGCTGCCCTAGGTGGCAGCCGGCAACTGGGCGACAGTCCCTGCGCTGCTAGAGTGCGGGGGTGCCGTCAGGAGGAGGAATAGTCAGACAGTCCGGGTCAATACCAAAACGAGAACGCCAAAGCCACAAATCAGAACTAGAGGGATAAACGTAAACAAACCGGGGTCAAAAGCCAAACGGGAGCGAGGTACAAAATCAGAAGACAAGCCGAGGTCAGGAGAACAAGCCGAGGTCAGGTACACAGGTAAGCAGACAACAAAACAATAGCACAGAAATAGGCAGCCAGGAAAATATCGCAGGCGCAGCACTCAGCTAGCAGGAAGTTTAAATGTGATCCCCAATACCCCCCCTTTGTAGCTGATTGAGCGGCCTCCGGGTCCTCCCATTGGCTGGTGTGACATGCCCCCTGTCAGGAGTGGCTGGACCTCTGTCACTCACACAGCTCCCAGCAGACTGTCTATCAGGGAGGGGTCGCTGATCAGCTGCTGCAGACTCTAGCTCCCTGCAATCCGAGCGCTGCCCAGCCCAGACAGTACCCCCCCTTTTAAAAGGGGCTACCGGACCCTTCCCTGGTCTGGGTTTGTCCGGGGAGAATCATGGAATTCCCTCACCAGGTGATCAGCATGGATGGATTTAGCCGAAACCCATGATCTCTCCTCAGACCAAAACCCCTCCAATGGACCAGGTACGCAGTGACCTTTGGACCTTACGAGAATCCAAAAATTATTGTAACTCCCCCTCTATACAAACGGGAGGAGGTCTAGGGGCGGAGTCACAGGCTGAATATACCTCTTAAGAAGTCCCGATGGAACCGTTAGTATAAAGGAGAGACTGGGGTAATTTCAGCCGATATGCCACGGGGTTAACCACCTCCTAACCACATATGGACCTACAAATCGCGGTGCGAGTTTACCAGAGGGAACTTTCAATCGCAGATTTCGGGTGGATAACCATACTTTATCCCCAACTGCAAACCCTCTAGAATACAGACGCCATCTATCAGAATTTTTCTTCTGGATGTACTGGGTATGAACCAAGTTCTTCTGAACTTGGGCCCAGACTGTTCCCCAGATCTTTAATGAAAACATCCACCCCGCTGGTGATCAGACGAAAGCACTGGAAAAATGTTGCATGCCTTGGGTGAAATCATAATTACAGTAAAAGGGTGGGGTTTCCCAGAAGAGCTACTACTTGTTTTGTTAATGGCAAATTCAACCAAGGGTAAGTATTTTACCCATTTCTACCTGCGGGATCAGATACATAACAACGGAGTTTTTGTGTTACAGCTTTGTCACCATGCTTACATTTGAAATCTATCTTGCTGCCCTCTTCCTCCTTCCTACCGCCCAGTCATGCCTCCAAACAACTCTATCCACAATAGCGCCTCTCTCCTTCCCTCTACCATGCACGCATCCCATGCATTACTTACTTTAACCAACCCCAAACCATCCCTCTGCAGGGTGCTGCACAAACATCGCTCATATTCATCATGAAACCATCTGCAATAAATTTTTTCATTCTCCTGCTTCTTGCTGCAGGAGACATCTTTTCCAACCCCGGTCCACCTTCCTTTACTGCTCATCCCCCACCTCTTTCTCCACAGAAACCCTGCTAACCGGGCGAAATATTTGTTGACGCCCTTTTCCTCTCCCAGTTAAATTGCTTTGGGAACGCCCGATCCTCTGTAATAAACTAAACTGCTGTCCATGACCTGTTCCTTTCTAACTCCCTCAATCTCCTAACTCTCACAAACTTGGCTCCAGCAATCAGACACCGCTTTCCCTTGCTGCCCTCACTTTACGGCGGCCTACACTTCCACCACACCCCCAGACCTGAAAGGCCGGGTGGAGGAGTTGGAAATACTTCTCGCTCCACATTGCACATACCAGGTCATTCCCCCTGTACCCTCATTCACTTTCCCCTCCTTTGGGGTCCACACCCTCAGACTCTTTCGGCCATTTTCCATCAGAGTCGCAGTTTTTCTACAGACCCCCCGGTTTCACCTCCCAGTTTCTGGATCATTTTTGCTGCCTGGCCCTTCCTCATTTCCTCTCGACTGAAATACCCCACTCATCATGGGCGATTTCAACATCCCCATTGACTACCCTATGTCTCCTTCCGCCTCTCAGTTTCTTTCCACTAACCTCTTCTCTTGGCCTCTCTCATTTTCCCCTGACTCTCCAACTCACAAAGGATGGGAACTCTCCTTGATCTGGTCTTCTGTCGCCTCTGCTCAATTTCTAACTTACCAAATCTCCTTATGAACTCTCGGTTTTAAAACCTTATCTCTTTTACTATCAACAACATTCAGCCTTCTCTGGACACACCTACCCGTCGCCCAGGCCGAAATCTCCGCTCTTCAGCACTCAGGAGCTCACAGACACCAACAGTCCCCACTGCCACCAATCTCCTCTTTTCTCCTGTCCTGACCTGGCTGTTAAACCTACAATAAATTTACTACCACCCTGTACATATTGGCACCACTAAAACACAGCGCACCACCAGAGTCAGACGCCCGCAGCCTTGCACAGCCTCAGACTCCCATCTAGCAGCGCTGTTCCGGGTGCGCTGAGCATCTGGGGAGATAGTCAAAGCTCCCTTCAACTTTCTCCACTACAAATTCATGCTCGGGACCCTACCACACTGCCCTTCACTGTGCCAAACAAAAATTATTTCACCCCCCTCATCTCCAATTACACAACAACCCAAAATGTCTGTTTGACACCTTCCACTCCCTCCTCAGGCCAAAGCTCAGGCCCCGGTCACTGACCTCTGTGCTGAAGACCTGGCCACTCACTTCAAAGCAAAATTGACAGCATCCGGCAAGACATCAATCACAATCCCCAATTAAAACCCATCCTGTCCCTCCCCGCACGTCCTCTACTCTGCTCTCAGCCATTAACCCGACATCAGAAGAAGAAGTGTCCAGGCTTCTCCTGTCTGCTCGCCCCACCACTTGACTAGGGACCCCATTCCCTCCCACCTTGTCCAGTCCATTTCTCCAGCTGTCCTCTCTCACCTCACTACAATCTGTAACCTCTGCCTCTCCACTGGGATTTTCCCATCTTCCTTTAAACACGCTGTTATAACTCCCTTTTAAAAAGCCCTCTCTGGACCCCCCCCTGCCCGCCAATCTACCGACCAGTCTCTAACCTGCCCTTCATCTCCAAACTTCCCCGGAACGCTTGGTCTACTCTCGCCTGATCCGCTATCTCTCTGCAACGTCTTCTAGACCCTCTGCAATCAGGTTTCCGCACCCTACACTCCACATAAACTGCTCTTTCTAAAGTTTCAAATATCTCCTGACAGCAAAATCGACAGGGTAACTACTCATTGCTGCTTCTTCTGGATCTCTCTGCAGCATTTGACACTGTTGATCACCACCTCCTCCTCACTTTCTCCGCGCCATCGGTATCCAGGACAACCGCTCTCTCTTGGTTCTCTTCCTACCCTCTCTGACCGCTCTTTTAGTGTCTCATTTTCTGGTTCACCTCCTCTCCTCTTCCCTCTTGGGTGCGGGTTTCCTCAGGGATCCGTTCTTGGTCCTCTCCTCTTTTCACTCTACACAGCCCCTATTGACAAACCATCAGTAGATTGGCTTCCAGTACCATCTCTATGCTGATGACACTCAACATATACACCTTCCCCTCCCGGGAGACATCACTCCTCCCATTGGGGGTTACAAAACACCAAAAAAGATTGTCATGGTCCCGGGGGCCCCCTTTTTCTCCTGAAAACCAAAATTTTTTTTTTAATCATGGGGGTTCCTCTCTCTATCTCCAACTAAACCTCACTAAAACTGAACTTCTAGTCATCCCAAACCCTCTACTAACCGGGCCTCACCCTGCTATTTCTCTCTCCGTTGTGGCACCACCATAACTCCTAGGCAGCAGGCCGGCTGTCTGGGAGTTTTTACTAGACTTGATCTGACCTTCACCCCTATATCCAATCCCTTGCTCCTGTTTACCTTCACCTCAAGAACATCTCCAGAATCGTCCATTTCTCACTTTGGGAAAAAACTCAAACTCTCATTGTTGCTCTTTTTCTTCTCGCCCACTACTGTAACTCCCTACTTGTTGGTCTTCCTCCTGTAAACTCTCCCCCCTCCAATCTGTGCTGAATGCAGCAGCCAGGCTTGTCTTTCTTTCCAGCCGCTATACTGATGCCTCTAAACCCTGGTTTTAGTCTCTGCACTGGCTGCCTATTCAGTACAGAATACAATATAAACTCATCACTCTCACACATAAGGCTCTCCACAGTGCTGCACCTCCCTAAATCTCCTCCCTTATCTCTGTCACCACCCTACCCGCTCTCCCTGCTCTGCTACTGATCTAAGACTACACACCTCACTCATCCGAACTTCTCATGCCCCCCCTCCAAGATTTTGCACGTATTGCACCCCGTACTCTGGAACATGTTACCCATGTGATCAGGCACACTCACACCCTCACAGTTTTAAGTGGGGCTCTGAAAACTCATCTTCTAGACAAGCCTATCAAGATCCCCAATTGTCACCCCCCAAATTCTGTCACAGATTCGTCACTTCCTGCACTTTGGCAAACCCCCGGCACTTATCTGTATATAGAGTATGGTTTTGGGGGCAGGTTCATCCACATTTTAGTATAACTTTCCCCCTATTATTTTAACATGGCTGGTCCATTGTAAACCAAGCACTTGTCACCCTTTGTTTTCACCCATACACCCTAATTTGATTGTAAGCTCTTGCGAGCAGGGCCCTCACACCTCGTGTCTCATTTGTCAGTAGCTTTTTTATAATGTAATGTCTGGTTTGTCTGTGCTTATTCCCTCTATATTGTAAAGTGCTGCGGAATATGTTGGTGCTATATAAATAAAGATTATTATTATTATTATTATTATTATTATTATTACCATTTGATTTACCCTCTCAGTCTGCCCATTAGTCTCTGGGTGGAAGACAGAGGAGAAGGACAGGGTGATACCCAAGCCCTTTCAAAGGGGTCTCGAAAATCGAGAAACGAACTGAACCCCTCTGTCCGAAACAATGGTTTTCCGGGAAAAAACCGTGGGAGTTTAACTATGTGTTTGATAAAGAGTTCAGCCAGTTTTTTTGGACGACGGCAACCCCCTTAACGGAATAAGATGGCACATTTCACTGAAACCGTTTCCCCTACCACCCAAAAAAAACCCTTTTGCTTTCTGAAGAGGAAGGACCGTCATAAAATCCATGGAGATGTGGGGTCCACAGACGTTTAGGTACAGGGAGGGGGGAAAGTTCCCCAGGAGGACGAGTTCTGGAACCTTTGCCGAGCGCAGACTTCACAAAATGCCACATAGGCCCTCAACATCATGAGGCAATGACGGCCACCAGTAAATTTCGAGAATAAGCTTTTTTGTGCAAGACACTCCAGGTGCCCAGATAACAAAGAATCTTTGAAATTCTTTTAAAACTCGTAGCCGAAACTGATGGGGACAAAGACCTTCGAAATAGGACAGTTAGCAGGTCTCATATCCTGGTGGATTTAACCTCAGTGCTAAATCGGGAAATAGCTGAGACAACAGTCTCCTTGGGCAATATAGGTGCCGGACCCTCCTGAGATGCGTGGCTGGCACAGAAGCTTCTAGATAGAGCATCAACCTTCACATTTTTCAAACTTGACAAACAAACTTTTTTCCTTCAGGATTTGCAATACCTGTCGTACATGTTTAACATGGGACGACCAATCTTCCGAATAGATTAAAATGTCATCCAGGTAAACGACCATACAACAACCAATGAGTTCACGGAAAACATCATTAACCAGGTGATGGAACACCACGGGAGCATTACACAACCCGAACGGCATCACCAGATACTTAAAATGACCTTAAGGAGTGTTAAACGCAGTTTTCCACTTATCCCCTTCTCGGATACGGATGAGGTTATAGGCCCTCTAAGGGCCAACTTGGAAAACCACTTTTCTCCCTGGATTTGGTTTAAACAGATAAGGGGTCAAGGGTAACAGTATTGGTTTTTTTACCGTTATTTTATTCAGTTTACGGGAATCTATGCATGGACGGAGACCTCCATCCCTTTTTTTCCAACAAAGAAAAACCCTGCACCCATGGGAGACACTGAAGGTCCGATATGCCCCTTCTGTAAGCTTTCAGCAATATATTGTTTCATTGCTAGTCTTTCTGGACCAGAAAGATTATATATCCTCCCCTTGGGAAACCTCACTCCGGGCAATAGGTCAATGGCACAGTCGTAAGATCTATGAGGGGGTAGTATCACCGACTGTTTCTGAGAAAATACTGCAGCAAAGTCACAGATAAAAACAGGAATCTGCTTCACCTCAGTATTGCCCCCACTTGACCAATTCACCTGAATTCTAGTCAAACACTGGGTTATGTTTCTGAAGCCAGGACAGCCCCAACACCACATTAGCGGGCAGCCCCTTCATTATTAATAGAATACACTTTTCAATAAGTATGGATCCGACCACCATCTCCAGCTCAGGGGTACAATGTTGCATTGTGCCCCGAGCTAGTGGAGTGGAGTCAATAGCCACAACCCGTAGAGAGACAGATAGCGGTCTCCAAGGTAGTCCTAGACGTTTGACGAAAGACGCATCAACCTACGGGGTTTCTGTCACAAAAATTTACCCTACACAAGGGGACCCGACAGGGATGTCCCCTCTCCCCCCTTTTGTTTGATATAGCATTGGAACCCTTGGCCCGGCATCTGGAAGAATCTGAGTATTCATCGGGTATCAATGTTGGCCGTTCTCAGGTCAAACTGGCCTTATTTGCGAATGACCTGCTCCTCTTCCTGTCGGATCCGCTTACACATATGCCTAAGATATTTTACTTTCTGGAGAATTTTGGAAAAATACTCGGGGTTACAAAATCAAACACATCTAAAAGTGAATTGTTAGAAATATCGGGACCCACCCCCCTCTCACCAAAAACTAAAACTGCCTGGCGAAATCTGGGTCCTGGGCACATCCCTGCGACTTCACACAACAATACCCTATCTAGGTATAAAAATAGGTAAAAACTCCTAGCTCCATCTAATAAGATTGAACTTTCCCCTCTGATTACCAAAATAGGTGAAATCTACGCAGGTTGCATGGTCTACCCCTCTCTCAAAAGCAGGTAGATGTCACACAATAAAAATGATCGATTTCCCCAGACTACTATATCCCCCTACAAACCCTACCTTTACTTTTTAACGTCATCTAGATATTTAACAAACTGTATTCACTATTTTCCCCATTTTCATTTGGAAGGGGGGAAAATCCCCGCATAGGCGATGAGTAAGGTTGATGCTCCAGTGACTGCTGGTGGACTAAATCTCCCAAATGTCTCGATTCTACCAATTTAGCATGTCTTACAAGACATGTTATGGACTGGATGGGAGGGACCAGCCGCATTCCAACTATGAATCAGGAAAAAGAATTGGTGCACCCTGGCACCCCACAGGCTCTGTTACATACCAAACTGGTCAAAAGAAGCCACATTGGCGAAATCATCGCTCCTTGAATAAAGATACTATTGTTGTCGCGACGTGGAAACCACATTTTCGCAAAATACTCGACTTACCCTTCCAGATGACCAAGAAGAGGCCGATTATGGGCCAACCTGAATTCCTCAGGGACGTAATAACCCAATGTTCAAGATATGGAGAGAGAGAGAGGTATAAAATATGCGGAACATTTAATACATGTGGAAGAACAGCGCTGGTTGACCCCTTCCGAGTTGAGGGAAAAGTACTCACTTCCCCCATCTCATGTGTTCCCAGCAATGCAGATACTTTCATGTCTGCAAGTCCAGACTGGACGTCCGTAACCTGTCAAGCACTCCTGTACCTCTAATGGCTTTGACATCGCTGTTGGAATGTCACAGGTCCTCCTTTACCCTCTCCCGCATATATGGTATACTCAGGGATTGGGGATTGGGATACTGAAAGAGGCGACACCTTTAAAAAATGGGAAAAACATGGCTGAATGATCCGAGATATCGTATAAGATAACTTGCTGGCCTTCGTAATATACGCAATGAAGTGATTTGCGAGTCTTGGAGGGAAACCCATTTAAATTATTCATAATGCCATATTAATGGTTTAAACCTCCCCCATCAAAAATATTCCCGAATAGAAGCCCAGGTTTGCCCCCAAATGCCAATGCCTTCTTCACTAATAAGTGGCATGGAATATGGACTGTCCTCTGACTCAGATATTCTGGGATCAATTTGTCTCCTTTATACAGACCACTGGAGCATTACGCTACAATAAGAGCCACGAGCTACTCATCTGATCTACCTCATCACACGAACCTCCGGAGAGTCCACTTCAGAGCTTTGATGCCATCGACTCAGAGCTCTCTGCAAGTATTGTTCATAAAATAGCTATTTGGGTGGCCAAACTGTGACTTTAACTGTTTTGCTAAAGCCACACGACGCCCCCAATGTCCTTGAATAGTAGAAAATATGAAACAATACTTGGTTTCAGACAACTTGAAGCTGAACTCCAACAAAGAAGCAATGCATCAAAGAAATTCTTTTAACAATGGAACCCTTCAATCTTTCGCATTTTCTAAAAAAAACGAAATTTCCCAACTTATTACCTCATTCCGCTATACAGGGTGGAACGCGAGAGGAGCTTCTAGGTGGGGTCCTTAGGGGCGCTACACGGTGGTGATTATCATTCCCACCCCCGGTGCAGGGTGGCGCAAATTTGTCGTCCTCTCACCGGATTCCCACCAATCAGTCCCAAACACTAGCCTTTTTTCCGTAGTGACAGACTAGGGGTCAGCACTGCAACAGCATGTTTGACATACTCCCCTCCCGGAGCTCCCCAACTGCCACCCCCCCGCTTGCTCAACGCGGTGGACACTCTAAGACAAAATTAGTTTTTGGGGATGTTTGGATGACTGACTTTGGGTCTCTTTGCGGCTTGGGGATTAGGACTGCCCTTGGCTAAGTTAAGTTAAGTTACTTCATTCATTACTTTAGGATGAGACCGGATAACTAAACGTTTTCTGACTTGTATATCTGTGTTAGCATTCTACCCCTTTTTTTTTTTTTATTTTCCCATTTTTTCCTTTCGCCGATTTTAATCCTCAATGATTTACAAACTAGGCATACTGTTTAATTATCCAGGCAGTCTTCCATTTTGCAATGTAAATGTTTACACCTATGGCTTCCTTCTTTTGGCTTTGTATCTTTTATTATGCTGAAAATTTAATAAAACATGTTTAAAAAAAAAAAAAAAAAAGCGCTTGCCACAGCTCAACACTATCTAAATATAAGATCGTGGGGTGGATGGGTCTCCTGCTCCTGCATAAATCAGCTGTATCTGAACTGCTCATCATGTACTACATGGGCATGTGGTCATTTGAACAGGTGGTACATGAAATGTGTGGCCATGAGATGCTCCTCTAGCAGTTCCAACTGATCACGAGGGCCACTTTTTACAATTCTGTTTTGTTGGAAGGCTCCCCAGCAGTAGGTTGATAATACCATGGAGATCTCCATTGTACAGCAACTATAATCTGTTGGTGAACCCATCAGCAAATGTTCATTTACTCTGAAGTGTCACTCTTAGGCCCTCTTCACACGGCTTAATTGGGCACGTGATTGGCCGGCGAACTCCGCGCGCGGATTTTGCGCTTCCAGTACGGCGCCAATCCGTCCCTGTCATTACTGTAATCCCAACTGCTCTCATAAGAAACAGAGGATTCCGGTCGCTCCTCTCCCCGCTCGGACAAATCGGCCCCGCGGGGGGAGAAAGTGACAGCCATTATTTACGCGGGCGCAGAGACAGCTCCGTAAGACAATGCTATTGTCTACGGGGCCCGGGAAGCGCGCCCCGCCCGCCGCGCGCCGCCCCCCGCCCCCGTCCCGCCCCTTATTCCCGGCGGATTTGTGAGCTCAATACGGCTCACAAATCCGTCGGGAATAAGCCGTGTGAACACGGCCTTAGAGATAAGAAGCTTGCAGGATTGTAGAATTCCAGCATGTTTCACATTTGTATAAAAATATCTAGTTCATTCATATTTAAAATATGAACATGGGAAAACAGCATTCTCACTTACGCATTTCAAACCAAACGGTCTTGTTCACGGGCATGGTCGCCGCCCACCTTCACCAATTTAAAAATAAAAAAAAAACTCACCTGTTAACAATCATGGCATCATAGCATGTTAACCCTTTCATTATATAGTCTTGTATTTGTGAACAAAAGCGAAACGTGATGGAATTCTACGATTTTGCAAGCTGAACCACAGGACCCCAAGCCGACGGTTTTTCCATGCAGTTTCTTGTCTTTAGGAGCCAAGTAATAAATATTAAAGTAAGAAGAGGTGAGCCATGCTGCACGGATCTTTTAAACTGACTGTGCAGACTTAAGAGCTGCCGCTAACTGCAGCTGGTTTGCCAGGGAGAAGGTAGGAATGGTTCATTAGTGTCCCTGCCTTCCCAATTGTAAATGAGCGCTGTATATACACATCAGCATCACAGGAGACATGATGCAGCAGTATCATCATGTCTCCTGCGACACTAGGTCTTGCTGTAAGCGCTGTGATGATGCCATGCCACATGCTAGCTCCAGGGGCTGGTGGCTTAGTGGGGACCAGGGAGCAGTAAGTACCTTTTTTTTTTTTTTTTGCCTTTACATCTGCTATATCTATCTCCAGGGGGGCTACATTTACCTTCATAGGATCTATAACTACCTAATATAGGGCTCTAGCTACCTCTAGGCATACAGAGGGCATATACTTACCTCCAGGGGGCATATACATACCTGGTGGGCTATATCTATCTACCTACAGGGGGCTTATATACATACCTAGCTACTAGGATCTTATATGCATACCTACTGGCTGTCCTTTATACCTACCTACCAACTGGGGGTCTATATATCTAACTATGCACAGTGGTAATATACCGATCTACATACAGGGGGCAGATATACATATCTACCTACCTACACGGGCCCTATATACCTACCTACCTACCAAGGACCTACAACTCACCAAGCGGCCAGCTTTATTAGGTACCCTAGTCCAACTGCTGCGTTAACACTTAATTTCTAATCAGCCGAAGTCCACATGGCGGCAACTCAGAGCATTTAGGCATGTGACATGGTCAAGACAATCTCCTGCAGTTCAAACCGATCATCAGGTATTGGGAAGAAAGGTGATTTGAGTGCCTTTTAGAACTGCATGTTGTTTGTTCCAGAAGGGCAGGTCTGAGTATTTCAGAACTTCATGAGTCTCCCTGATTTTCACGCACACCAATCTCTAAACGGTTTTACAGAGAATGGTCCGAAAAAGAAAAAAACATCCAGTGAGCGGCAGTCAGTGGGCGGAAATGCCTTTAGATGCGAGAAGGTCAAAGAGGAATGGGCAGACTGTGGTGTCGAGCTGATAGAAAGGCAACAGTGACTCAAATAGCCACCCTTTTACAACCAAAGGTAGGCAAAGAGCATCTCTGAACGCACCAGAAAGGGTGAACTTTGATGGGCAGAAGGGCTACAGCGCAGAAGACCACACCGGGTTTCCTCCTTTTCAGCTGAAGAACAGAAACTTAAGAATGCTCCAATTTGGCCCAAGCTCATCGTAAAATAGGACTGTAGTAAGATTGGAAAAACGTTGCCGTGTTCAGATGGTTCTCGATTTCTCCCTAGCGCGACATTTCGGATGGTAGGGTCATGAATTTGGCGTCAACAACATGAAAGCAAGGATCCATCCTGCCTAGTCATCAACGGTTCAGCTGGTGCGGTGGGTTTCATGGTGTGGTAATATTTTCCCTAGGCACTCTTAGGGGCCCCTTGGTACCAATTGAGGCATCGGTTTGCAACACCTTGTTGAATCTATATGCCACGAAGAATTGATGCAGTTCTGAGGCAAAAGGGGTCCAAACCCGTTACTAGCATGGTGTACCTAATAAAGTGGGGCCGTGAGTGTTATATAACTAAAAAGGTTGTTAGGGTTTAAAAACAGTTTTGTTTTGAACAATTGAGGACATTCTGAGAGATATGAGATGGTTTCTTAAAGTGGTGTTCCCATCTTGCATATGCCATAAATGTCTGATAAGTGCAAGGCCCACCCCTGAGACCTGCACCTGTCTTAAGAAGGGCCTACTAAAGAATCAATGCAGAACCGAGAGGAAGGTCACACTTGTTTATTTTAAGTAACAGCCGAGCACACTGCTTGGCTGTACTTGGAACTCCCATAAACCAGAAAGGAAAGTACGCACATCCTCTTTTATGTTCAGCATGGAGACTTGTGGGGGACAGTCTCAAGAGGGGAACCTGTACTTAGCACACATTCATGGCACATCCTATTCCTCTACTATAAAATTCTAAGATAGGAAAACCACCTTAAGGAACTATCTCATATATCTCAGAATGTCTTTATAAGGTTCGAAAATACATATTTTACTTTTCAACCAAACAACCGCTTGAACCAGGTGTTCTTTTTTAAGTAAGCTATAATTCAATTAATTCTGTTTTTTATAGAAGTGGAATTAGAGAAGGCTGGATCCCATAGCAAACTTTTGGATGGGGGCCCCTGCCAGCCCTTCCCCGGATCACAAACATTTACCAATACTTATTAACCCATTACTGACATTTGACGTAACCATATGTCATTGTCAGGGGTGTAACTACGGGGAGTGCAGAGGTAGCAGTCGCTACAGGGCCCTGCAGCTTGAGGGGTCCCAAAAGCCATTCTGTGGCATAAGATGACAGCAGTATTGTAAATGGCGGATGGTAGTTGGGGGGAGCCCCATGTCACTTTTTGCACCAGGGCCCAGGAGTTTCAAGTTACGCCTCTGGTCACGGTCGGTAAGGGGTTCCCACAAATTGATGTATATCATGAGGATCGTGCAAGCTCACAATTGAAGCTTGCACAGTCACAAGATGGGACCAGCAGTATATGACAGCTGGCTTCATGCTGTATCACCCGCGACCGGAGCGCACTACGATTAACCCCTTAGCTGCCGCAATCTATCACGATCGTGGCAGCTAAGGGAAAGACATAGGGAGGGAGGCTCCTTCTGTTCCCTTCGGATTTAATCTCGGCTACTGCTGTCTTACCTGACAGCCTCGGAAGTCTTTCTAGTTCTGCTATGTACTGCCCTTTATATTGTATCAGTGATCTTCAGATCACTGATACAAGTAAAAGAAAAAAAACACAGAATAAAATAAAATCCTGTTCACCGCCCTTTTCCCCTTTACAAACGGCAGTCACCAAAAAAAAATGAATAAAATACGCCGCATCCATAATGACCTACCCTATAAATCTAAATTTACTGCTTCAAAAGAATAATCTTTACAATTGTTTACCTATGTAATACAATATTTTTAAAACATAACTTTTAATCACTTAATTATTGAACACATATAACAGACTCCTTACAACAAGGTAAATCAACTATATTGATTGCGCAGGGGCGGGACTACCGGGGTAGCAGACGTAGCAGCTGCCACGGGGCCCGGCCTCTTAGGGTTCCTAGGGCAGCTGCTAACACATCTGCAACCCTGGGTAGTTCGGCACCTGCGCCCGCCGGCAGTGAACATAACAGTTCACTGTCGGCGGGGTGGAGCTGTGGGGCCCGGCACATCCTGCCCGAGCGCTCAGATGCATGACTGTCCGGTGTTAGCAGAAAGGAGCCGCCTGCGCTCCGCTCTGCTAATCTGCCTGCTAGGTCTTAAGCCTAGCAGGCACTGGCTCCCATCCAAAAGTTTGCTATGGAGCCCAGGCTTCTCTAGTTACTCCCTGTGATTGTTGGATACGAAAATAGACGGCAACTCACCCGTATGTAGTCCACCGTATAATAGAGACCAGAAATAGTTAAAAGCAGGGATGCAGCCTTCATCCAGTGCGAGTCTCTGATAATGCCTATAGGGCAATAGCATCAATCTGTAACCCTGAAATCACAGTCCCTATAACCAAGCTATCCCTTAGCGGAGCATTCGCCCCAAAAAGGGCGACCCCACAAATTAACCTTTGTCTCACCCTTGCTCTCACCCTGTGATACAAAAGTAGCAACAACCCATACGTGTTTCGTTCAAACACTGTACTTGTCAGTGGGAAACAAAAACAAAATCACATCATAGTGAAACAAATAAAGAGGTGAGCAAGCCTGTGTATGACAGGTTAATAGACTGCAGCAACCAAATGCTTTGGCCACTGAGGAGATTAATATTGGAGGTGGAGGTACCCCAGTCTCCATCCCCACCAATCCTCATCATATATTATATATATAGTGAGCGGTTGACAATATATCCAGCTTGTATCCCCAAAAGGCCCTATTAAATGGTCATAATGCATAAGGGATAAATGTGCGCTATGGGTAGCGTCAGGAAACACAGAATGCACCTATGCAATTAGTTAATTATGGGCTTGTTCACATGGAGTATACACTCCATGTTACTAGCGCTTTTAGGATCTGTCTTGGGTCTCCGCACTGTCTCGGTCCGGCCAAGACGGATCTAAACAATGAGCCATTGAGACTATCACTGCCGCTGTGCTGCGAACACGAAGCCGTCGTTCACATTGAGAGGACCAGCTGCGTGTATTCAATAGCGCAGCTCAGCCACCGTCTTGACAGAAAGAATTGACATGCATTCCACATTATCCACATTATTTGGTCTCTAAGCGCCCTGTAGTTCTATGGATAGAATAGGGTCAATAAACAGTTTAACCCCTTAACCGAACACCTGAAAAGTATGTTAATGCCAGACAACATTTTTTTGTTTTTTGCTCTTGCGTTTCAACGTTGTACCTTCTTTATTATTTCAACAACGCAGTGTATGCGAGCGCCTCGTTTTATATTCAAGACAAGTTGTACTTTATCGGGGAATAGTTTAAATTCGAGTATAAATAATTGCAGAATTTCTTTTTCTTTTTTTTTTAAAAAAAACAAATTTTTTTTTAATTTTCATTTTTTCTAATTTCATTTTAAACCATTTCACATTTCACACTTCATACACTTATTAGATATTTCTACAGGTTATTACGGTCGTGTGAGGAACCTACCTAATACTGGAGGTTTTTTTTGTGTGTAATATATGCACAATTATTTTTTTATTTTATTCATTTATTCTCTTTTTATATCATTTTTTCTTACACTTTTTCTTTTTTTGTTACTTTTTTTATCCCATGAAGGAGAACTGTTTTATTACACAAAATTTTTTTTTTTAAACGACTTAGAAATGTTATTACATTATATATATATGCTAATACATTATTACTCTGTGTCACTTTGACCACAGAGGCATAATCAGGACGCAACACAGTGCATACCTGGTCACTGCTTAGTACACAGACAGCTCTGGGGCCACTCTAGTATTCCCGATCTAGAGCGACATGTGGCAGGCCGTTCCCTCGGGCTTCTGTCGGGTCACCGGTGTTCCGATCACTCCGAGAGAGCAGTGGGAAACGCCTTGAGATTGCGCTGCGTTGACGACCCGCAAAGGGTTAAAGCACCCGTGTTGGTGAGAGGTTTCCTCGCTCCCCGGTGCTCGTAGGAGATGCTCTGGGATCGGGGCTGTGTAGTACAGCCCTAATCTCAGCTCAGCTGCGGCGCCCGGGGGCCACAAATTCCGGCGTCTGCAGCAACATCTAAAGACGTCGCTGCAGGCAAACGACCCGCACCATCCGACGTCTAAAGTCGGCGGGCGGTCGTTAAGGAGTTAAAGTCCCACTAAGGCAAAGCCTCATGTATGTACTAGAAACAATCCTCTAGTAAGGTTTACCCAGGCCCCAATAAGGTAGGTATAGATAGGGGCCAGCAAGGCCGTTAGTGTAGGATAGGATAGTTATACAGGGCCACACTTTAGGTAGGTGGTTAGGCAGGGCCACAGGTAGGTAGATAGGCAAGGCCCTAGATAGATAGATAAATGGGCAAGGCCCCAGGTAGGTATGGGGGCCCTTATTAGATAGTTTGGTAGGACCCAGGTAGGTGGGTGGTTGATATGCCCCAGGTTGGTAGGCTGTAGTTAGGCCCCAGTTAGGTAGGTAGATCCCAAGCATATAGGTAGGGCCCCATTAGATGAAATAGCCTCATGATGCACGACTGAAATCTGAATGCTTGGGACTCTGTGTTCTGGGTGTTCTGAGGCAAGATGTGCCGGCCAGGCTGGGCTTCTTTGGCCGGCTGCTACAGTGGTTGTTAAGCCACTGGTTCTTAAGTTTCACTATAAAATGTATTTCTATCATTTTTTTGGTGACCATAAGGGTCCGTCCACCCAGAATGGTTTATTGCTCCGTTTTTCAGATGGTTTGCCGTTTTAGAAACCATCTGAAAACAAAGAAAACATCTCCATAGAATTTAATAGAAAATTTGTTCAGCAGTCCACCCTGAATGGATTTTCAGGGTGTTACGAAAAACTTACAACATGCACAATCTTCCGCCTGGAAGATGTGCAATTCAATGATTATGGGGGACGGACGAATCTGCAAACTGCGGACAGAACCCCCAAAACCATCAAAAGATGGTAAAATACCGTCTGGATTCTTAAACAGAATTTTACATATGCCTTGTGGCTGTACCCTAACTTGACTTACTTTTCAGAATTCCAGATTTATAAAACATCTGCTTCTTGAAACAACTTACACCTCACACACAATAGTTTTATCGCAAGACCTAAAAGAAACTTGTCTCTTCTGCAAACCTGAGTGCAAGAGAAGATAGTATGTGAGCACCAAACCCCAGCACAATGGGCAGGGGCGTAGCTATAGGGGGTGCAGAGGTAGCAGTCGCTACCGGGTCCTGCAGCCTGAGGGGCCAAAAGCCCTTTACGCCCATGTAAGGAAACAGTAACGAATGCAGGTAGTGTATCCCCGCTGCGGCACCACCGCACAGCGATGGTGTTACAGCCGTACCAGGACACGAATTCTAAGTAGAACCCGGTTTTCCCCAGAAGCCCCGCCGCAAAGCGGGATGGACTTGCAGGCGGCGGAGAACTACCAGGTTGTCTCCCACTGGCGTGACTTGCATCGGAGGCAGCCAAGCAGTACGTGGTACAAAATCGTGAGACGTAGGCGAAGTCGGGAGCAGCAAGAGGTCAGGTGCAAGGCGTGCAACGGTTCGTGGTTCAAGTACACTG
This sequence comes from Phyllomedusa bahiana, assembly GCA_025379985.1. Taxonomy (NCBI): domain Eukaryota; kingdom Metazoa; phylum Chordata; class Amphibia; order Anura; family Hylidae; genus Phyllomedusa; species Phyllomedusa bahiana. The sequence continues at coordinate 7,285 of JAODAL010034132.1, read as the reverse complement.
GAACGAATGATCGGTTTTCGTTACACTGAAGTCAGGAAACAAGGCAGAAGAAGCTTACTCTTGAACAGGCAGTAACGCACTAAAACCGCAAAGGTGCCGCGGAAGGAAAGGGGGTTAAATAGGGTCACCTGCCAGCCTTAACCATTATATGGGCACGTACGCCCCTTTAAATCCTGGAGAGCCGCGCGCGCGGCGCCTAAGGCGCGGGCACATCGCGCGCTCCGGGCCGAGCCCGGAGAACGGGAGGACGCGGGAGTGCGGAGAGGTAAATGGCAGCCGGGACCCGACCCGCGTGACCCCTGCAGGGGCCGCCGGTACCCGGCGGGTGCCGCACAGGTGCGCCCGCAGCCCGCCGAGGGGCTGGGCGGGACCACCTCATAACAGTAACCCACCCCCCCCCCCATGGCCTCCTCCTCTTATCTGGTTCGAGGAACCGAAATATTGAGTAGCCGCGGTCCAGGAAGTTTTTTCCACAGTTCCCCATGGATCTCTCCTCCGGACCGAACCCCTCCCAATCAATCCATAGAAATTGCGCGATTTACCCCTAACCGACCTCATAGCCAAGATCTCTTTGACCCAAATATTGTTGTAGGCTACAGACTCAGGAGAAGAGGGACAACCTTTTCTCTGGAGAAGCGTCTTCAACTGAACAGGCTTACATGAGGGATACTGAAAAGAATAGGATCCGCATGGTGGTTGGGATTCGGAGCTTATAAGATACTGGAATTAATTCGGCTCAGGAATTTCAAAGGCCCCAGGAACGTGGACCCAGCTTGTAGCTTAGGGAATTTTCAACCCTGACATATTTGGCGGACAGCCAGAACTTTTTCTCCCAGGGGGTAAACAGATTGGAGCTGGTCTCCTCTTTTGTCCGCCTGGGCCTTTCATACGCAAGCAGCACGCTGGCAGGTACTCTGACGAGTCTGCTCCAGATGCCAGATAAAGACGTGGACCCGCCATCTACAGCGGGCAACTCGGAGGAGGAGGGCAGAGGGTGAGAGGGGGGGCGGGAAATGCCGAACCATCATACAATAAAAAAGGGAGACGCGCCCAGAAGCACCCAGAATCCAGTGATTTGTATGAGAATTCGGCCCAGGGTAGGAGGTCGCCCAATCATCCTGGCGAGCAGAACAAAATGACTAAGTAACTGACCAGAATCTAATGACCCTCTCACCTGCCCGTATATGCGGATGGTAGGATGCAAGAAAAGTCTAACATCACCTTGCAATCACGGGAGCAGGAGTGCGTCGCCAGAACTTGACACGAACTGCACCCCAAGATCAGAGACGATGTGCTGGGCAGACCATGCAGGCGGAAGATGTGACTAAAGAACACAGGGAGGCAAGACGGTGGTGCGGAAGGTACCCCAGGCAGTGGACGAAGTGTGGGACTCTTCGAAAACATCCGTATGAACCCAAATCACGGTGTTTACCCAAGAGGATGTGAGGTCGTGAGGAAATCCATCGCCACATGGGACCATAGGAGTACTGGGTGTAGGCATGGAGGTCGCAGCAGCCCGGAGGGGCCGTGGCCGTGGCACCTTTATTCCGGGCAACGTAAGCACAGGCATCCCACAAAGCGTCCTTAGTATCTTTAGCCACCCTGGCCACCATAAAACCCGGAGAGATCAATATGAGAACGACCTTCTGGCCCCGTATGTCTGCAACAACGAGCATTGTCCCAATACAGGATTCTCTTGCGCATGATGGCGAACGTATGGTCTTGCCAGAGGTTCTTGCCGAAGTGTAGGACCGTTGCTCAGGGATCAGGCGTTCGGGGGAATAATGTGTTTGGGAGCGCGGCTCCTCTCATGACGTCAGATGTGGCGAGAGAGAGTCATCTGCCCTGATGTTCTTTCAGCAGGGCGAAAATGGATCCGTAAGTCAAAATCTAGAAAAGAAAAGAGACCACCTTGCCTTGCCGGGATTGAAGGCGCTGGGCCGACTGAGATCTGACATTTCACTGTGATCCGTAAATACCTCGAAAGGAGGACGAGCTCCCCCATACTAAGCCGCCACTCTTCCAGGGCCATCATGATTGCACGAAAAAAGAGTTAATTCTCGGTCCCCAATCGCATAGTTCCTCTCCGCCGACGGAGAAGGTCTTGGAGAAGAACCCGCCGTGATGGTTCTCCCCTTGGACCTTTTTGAGTAGGAATAGCTACCGGCCACCCCCCACAGAAGAGGCATCCACCTCCAGAGAGAAAAGGCTTCTCAGGGTCAGGGCGTGACAGAATAGTGGCGGAAGCAAAGACCGACATTTCAATCTGAGAAGGCTCGATTTCGGCCGCTGGCGTGCCAACACTTGGGATTAGCCTTTTTCCTGGTGAGGCAGCCACAATAGGATCCACCAGAGTAGAGAAATGAGGTTATAAACGTCGATAATAATTTCGCAAGCCCTAAAAAACGTGATGGCTCGAAGTTCCCTACAGGTTCGTGGCCATTGCAGGGATAGAAGACAGCTTAGTGGATCCATTTGTAGACCTCGGTCAGAGACGATGTAACCGATGAAGGCGCACTGGTTTGGAGAACACACACTACTCTATTTGGCGTACAGGCGGTTGCTGCGAAGGCGTTGCAGGACTAGCAGGACGATTACCTGTGATCGATGTCCGGAGGTCCAGGGGAGAAAACCAGGATGTCGTCCAGGTACAACGATGACACAGGTGTAGGCAATGGTCCCTGATAGATTGTCGTTTACGAACTCCTGAAAAGACCGCGGGGCATTGGCACAGCCCGTAATGGCATTACCAGATACTCAAAAATGGCCGTCGCGGGTATTGGAACGCAGTCTTCCACTCATCTACCTCACTGATTCTGATGAGATTGTATGCCCAGCGCAGGGGGAGTCCAATTTGGAGAACACCTTGGCACCCTGTATACCGGTCCAAAGAGTTCCTAATTTAGTGGCAACGGGTACCGGTTTTTCACGGTAATCTTGGTTTCAGACCCCGTAGTCGAATGCAAGAGACGAGAGAACCATCCTTCTCTGTACGAAGAAAAACTCGGCTCCGCGGGTTGATGAGGACTGTGCGAATAGAGAACCTTTTGCAGGTTCTCACGGATATAGTACTGACATGGCCTGAGTCCGTCTGGACAAACAGGTAAACTCTGGCCCCGAGGAGGAGACTGCCCAGGAAGAGTTCAATGGGACAGTCATAGGGCGATGAGGAGGAAGGGATCGGCTGTTTCTCCGAAAAGACGTTCCGCGTAGTCCCAGTATTTCTGCGGGACAGCCCTGGCTAGGGCCCTTAAAGACTGATGAGGAGGAGTAGTCCGCACGGGCCGCGGAACTGAGAGACAGCGATTCTGGCAGTTGGAAACCCCAGCGTAGCACCTCCCGGTCTCCCAGTTAAGGGTCGCAAATGGAGTCTGCAGCCACGGAAGACCCAAGAGGATTGCTGAGTACGACGAGGAGGACATAGAAGGTGATCTTCTCCTTGTGTAAAGCCCCTAGCGGAGGGACAATGGCTTGGTTAACGTGCCGAATGCCTCACTAAGAAGCTCGCCACGTCCAACGGAGGGATATCATCAGGTGCTTCTCCAGATGGGTCACCGGAAGGCTATACTGGGAACACCATGGCGGCGGTGAATAGAAAAAAAGTTCCCGGCGGATCCAGAGTCCAGAAAGGCGGGTACCCGAAAAGTGAGTCCCGGCCCCAGAACGAGACCTCAACCTCCATATAAGGCGTGGCGAGGACGTGTTCACACCTAGGACGCCTCTCCGACATAACCTAGGTGCGGCGTTTCCGCTGCCGCTGAGGGCGAAGCGGGCAACCATTGCGAAAGTGATCCGGGTGCTGGCACAGGTAAAGGCACAATTTCCTTGCCCGACGGCGGTACAGCTCCGTTCGGACAGATGTGCCCAGTCCACCTGCATGGTTTCTTCACTGTAGGGAATCGTGAAGTGGCAGCTGTGGTCTTTGAAGACCGTAGCCAAGGCTAGGCAGACGGCGTGGTCGGGCGAGGATCACGTCCTTGGCGAAGTATCCTCTTGCCAGGCTCGGCAAGCGAACATCGATCCGATAGCTAGGTGGATCAGCTCGCTGAGGGAGGACGGGATCTCTCTAGCCGCTAGGCGTCCTAACTCTGCCAACAAGCCCTTTTTGAAAGTTCACATAGTGCGGCGTCGTTCCAGTTAGCTCTGATCCAGGGTCCGAAAACGAACTGCGTAGTCGCCGACGCAGGAGTCCCCCACCCTGGCAGAAGATTCATTAGAGCGGTCTATGCAGAGATGCCCGTGCCGCTCTTTCAAAGACACTGCGGATCTCTGAAAGGAAGAGCACTAGGTCCTCGCACGGGATCGCCCCGGTCCCAGAGAGGGTAGCCCCAGCTAGAGCATCCCCGACAGCATACCTGACCACGAATAGCAGCCACCTTAGAATCGTTTTCAGTGGAGGAATTGACCAGCCAACAACTCAACGTGCATCGAGCACTGGGTAATAAAACCCCATGCACAGTTTGGAGTCCCCGTCAAACTTGTCAGGTAGTGGTAACGTAGCCGAGAAAGTCCCGGTGCTGGACGGAGGTGTCGCCACAGGAGAGTCGTCGCTGCTGTTGGTTAGCCAGGAGCTGCATGCATCAATGGCGGACAACTGGTTCAGCTGCTGGGCTTGTGCGCTAGTTGATGTACTCTGAGCCACTATCGCCGTGAATCCGGTTCACTGTGGCGAGGTAGCCTTGGCGGGATCCATGGCCGGATCTTACTCGTAACGAATGCAGAGGTATTTGACTCCGCTGGACCACCGCAAGCGATGTGTAAGCCGTACCAGGGACTGAATCTAAGTAGAACCCGGTTTTCACCAGACAGCCCGCCGCAAAGTCCGGGAATGGGACTTGCTGCGGCGGCGAACTACCAGGTCGTCCCACGGGCGTGATTTGTTTGCGGGGCACCAAGGCAGTGCGGGGTACAAAATCGGAGCTAGGCGAATTCGGGACGGGCGGGGAGGTCAGGACAGGGGGAAACGTTCGTGGTCAAGACACTGGGGCGAAGACGGTTCGGTACAGGGAGTCAGAAAAAAGGGCAAAAGAACTTTCTCGAAGGCTAATGCACAAAAACCGGCAAAGGTGACCCGGAAGGAAGGGGGTTAATAGGGTCACCTGCCGCCTTAACCAATAAGGGGCGACTGCCCCTTTAAACCGGGGAGACCGGGGCGCGCGGGGGCGCCAAAGGCGCGGGACGGCGCTGGGCCCCGGCCAGGAGAACGGGAGGACGGGGGGAGCGCGGAGAGGTAACGGGCAGGGGGGACCCGACCCCGGGGACCCAAAGGGGGGGCGCCGGCCCCCCCCGGGCGGTGCCGCACGAGTTGCGCCCGCAGCCCGGGCAGGGCTGGGGGACCACTCGTGACAGAAACACAGCATTGTAAGTGCACACGAACTGGGGGCCCTTTTCACTTTTGCACTAGGGCCCAGAGGTTTTCCCATTACCCCTCTGACAAGGGGGCTCAGTATGAAAACTTTTGAGGTCAAAGGGCTTTCTTTTTTCCCACAGCAACAATCCAGCTCCCATTTCTTCATGTTTCAAATAAATGAAAGGGGAACTCTGATTGGTTGCTTTAGGCAAAAAGACAGTCTTAGACCTCGACAGTTTTCATACATGAGGCCCAAGATGTTGAACACCAGTGTGATTTATAGGTGTGCACTTTTTTTCACAAATTGTTTTAAGCTGTAAGCAGTTATCTCATGCAACAGACTGAAAGTACATGAGTGTAATGTCAAACATTTGCTATTCATTCCCCGGAAGGATTTCTGTTTGGCTTGCATGTTCCAGATGCCAGACGTGACATGTTACTTGTAGCGTCTCATTTCAGGAAGGGGAAATGCGTAAAGGGGACATTATTTTAAAACAAAGCCAATTTTTTTGCCTGGGGATTCTTCACATTTCAATCGCTGCCTTACATAGACATCGTGGGAGATCCAAAAATATGGATAAAATTATTTGGACACTTTTGTTTATGTCCTTCAACAATATTCCACAAGGTGACATAGTGATCCTTAATCCCTTAAAGTTCACATAATTTTTGGTTGTTTTTTTGTCCTTGTCTTCCAAATGCCATAACTTTTTTTTATTTTTCCACGTATACAGCTGTATGAGGAATTATATTTTTGTGGGATATTTTTGTATTTTTTAATGGTACCATTTAATCGTGGAATTTTGTTTTGGGTGGGCTTGTTTTCACGGAATTTATCAAGCAAAATAAGGGATGTGCTTTCTTCATTCTGCGAGTCACTACAATTCTATGATACCCCATTTATATAGTTTTCATTATGTTTTACTACTTTAAAAAAATAAAAAACTTTTTTAAAAATTGCTTTGATTTGCCATTTACTAAGATTAGTAACCTTTCTATATCATTGGAGCTGTGCTATGGCTCATTTTTTGTGGGCTCATTTTTTGTCTAGTATTTATTGGTACCAATTTTGAGAGTGTGTGACTTTTTATCACTTTTTATTCTATTTTTTATGGATGGCGGGATCCAAACCCCCCTTCCCCCCCAATTTTTTTTTTACAAATTTGGCATTGTGTTCTGTTTTGTTTACGGCATTCACTATGTGGGATACATTAGATGATGTTGCATTCAGACTGTTACAGACATGCTGATGCCAATTTTTTTTAATTATTTTATTTGGTAAAAGGTTTATTTTTTTAATTTCTAGTATTTTTTATTTTTTTATATTTTTTTTCTACTTTTTTTACCTTTTTTTTTTTTTTTTTTTTTTTTTAACGAACATTTTGGGCATCTTGGGGACTTGAACCTGCAATTGTTTGATCACTTGTACAATATACTGCAGTACTACTGAACTGCTGTAAATAGTAATTCTATTGATCTCCGGTTACACTCTGCCCATGCCACTGTGCAATAGGAATACATTCTTGGGAGGTCTGGAGGCTTTCATTAGACCTCCAGCTGTCATGGCAACCAAATGGCAACCCTTGTTCACATCATGGCGAGGCAGATGGGACCGTGAGTGGGGCCACTGCAGCCCTGTCCACCTGTTTATGTGCTGAGGATGCCCTGGCTGTAGCATCTAAACAATTAAATGGCAAGAATCGGAGTTGTCTTCAATACCCGCAAGCAGCAGGTGTTAGCTTTAACTCCTGAGCCCGCTCATCATCATGACATACCCGTATATATCCCCCAGAGCTGAAATCTCCATGTGTTCCCCGAGGGCATAACACTGGGAAACACTCAATTTGGCACCTTAAAAGTTGGAATAATTTTTTAGTAAGTTTCAGGCTGATTTTCATAATGACGCCCGTTTTCCCCTTTCAGCTCTAAATTTTT